>JANDKE010001165.1:0-16378 GCA_027627275.1 Coprinellus aureogranulatus
TGAATCCAACGCATCGTAATCTGACCGTGACTTGGTTACCATATGACACATCTAGACGCGTTCGGGAGTGCGCTTCTCGCCCTTCGACAATGAGGACGTGCCAACGTCAATTCACCACGCCCTCCCGACGCTATGGGATTTCGCCGATGCTAATCAGCAACCGACCACTGGCTGTAGTCAGCAGGGAGACGGCGACCTGGAGGGTGTCGGCCTTCATCCTCGTCCACACACTCCATTCGATGACAGCGACCTCTTCTCAGAGATTATCCAACCTCAGGGGTCTCCTGCGCGTGCAAGCTCCACCCGTCGACAGCAGAAGGCCACCGCCACTCGCCAGCCCATACGAAAGAAGAACGGCGGCTCTGACCGTCGTAGGAACGCTCGACGCGGGGCAGCACAAGCTGCAAAGGCGAAGCAACTTGAACGGCATGGAAATATCGCACTAACATTTCACTTCAAGGATTCCACCATCCGTAAATATGCAAAGCCGAACGCTATATTCACTGTGGCAGGACCAGCACCTGCTCAAGACTTCCCGCACAGTGCCGGGGGCTCTTGGATTGGACCTCAAGGCGTTAGGGGCAAGAACATACCTTGGAAGCTCAAAGAACTCGAGGAACTTGGGTACGAGTATGTTCCTTATGTGAAAGGGTAAGCGCACTTCGGCTTATCTCTTTGGGATGGGATTCTCAGTACCCTTAGGAGAAATATCTTCTTTATCGACGCTAATGGCGTCATCATCGGTGGGCTCATTGACTGCCCTCCTTCAGCGGATTGGGCAGCGGTTATTGAGGAGGTTCGGCGCAGCCTCAGTGCTGCTCGTTCCCTGGGTACGCGGCACAGCGCCTTCCCCCCAAAGTACTGGATCCACCGACGTGGTTCATATCTCACCCTGAGTGTCGGGGTGTCTATGGGGGGCGGGCAGAAAGTAGGCACCCTTTCGCTCATGTGAATGTGAAGCACCGGCTGATGAGGGATCGGCGCCTTAGCGCCCAGGCGTACTCGTTCATCAGCTCCTCGTCAGGCGCAGAATCGCTCAGTCCCTTCTCCGAAATAAATCCATCGGGCGGGTTGCAGGGTACCAGTCCAGTGAGCTCAAAGCCTCCACTGTAGTCTTGTTACTGACGTCGTCTAGGTGCCTTCGCCTTCCTTGCCCCGCGAGTCTTCCGCCGTTACGCTGAAGACCTTGGACCTCTGTTCGAGAACGACGCCGACTCACTGAAATGGAACTTCGTTAACTCTATTTTTCCTGCGTGCGGATTCAATTGCGGCCCACAATGCGTTACAATTGATCACCTCGACCATGCCAACCTCTCCTGGGGACTCTGCGTGGTCACGCCTTTTGGGAAATTTGATTATCGAAAAGGTGGTCACCTTGTCCTCCACGGTCTGAAGAAGGTTGTCGAATTTCCCCCGGGTACCAGCGCAGCCTTTCCATCTGCCGTTCTCGAACATAGCAATACGCCGATCCAACCTGGGGAGGAGCGAACTTCAATGACTCAATTCGCAGCAGGTGGTCTCTTCCGTTGGGCTGCTTACGGTTACCAAACATCCAAGACATTATCGACAACGGAGAACGGGCGGGCGTTCAGGGATCAGGTTGATGGAGAGGAAGGCCAGCGATGGGCCGAAGGAATTGGCCTTTTTTCTACTTTGTCTAGCTGGTCATCGGATCTCGAAGCCCTTTCCTCCCCTAGAAAGACCCCTTCATAATTTCTTTCTACCGTACTTTAATTTTATTGTCTGTCTCATGAATTATACGACGGTCGTTAACTGGCGTTTACCCGAAGGATATGATCAAAGCCACCCTGATATCATCGCAGTGTGTACATATATGCGCATGTGTTGTTGAAACGTACCCAATCAACAAAGAGGTTGCACGCCCGTCCTGGACCTCATCCACCTTCACGCATCTCCCATTCGCACTTTGTCGGCCAGCCACCATCGCTTGCGTTCCCTCACGTTGTCCTTCTTGTCGAAATAGACCACATGTGTCTCTCCTGCATAGCAAAACCACCAACTTTCGCGCCTTATGTTGCCCTCGATTCCTGACACCATCCAGCAAGGCTGCCGACCTCAACCGCACCGGAGTCACGCTTCTATCTACCGTGCCTTGAAGGAAAACTGCTCAAAGTCTCATATTCGGCCAAGGGTCGGGTGCGTACGTCGATCCTCCATCTCACCTGTTGGATTCTAACGATTGCCTTCTGCGCAGTTCAACGATTGCAAGGCGAAGGCGAGCCTCTCCGGAAACGGAATCAGCCAAACAATGGGAATAGCCTGGCACAGCAGGGAAAGAAGGTTCTGGAAGATGAGAAATTTCAGCTTTTGCGACAGAACAAGGGGTTGAAGAAGGAGAAGGAGGGGCATTGATTCAAAGCGCCCATTTGCCAGTGCTATCACAGTTCCGGGGCCCATGAGGCTGACCTACCCATGGTTAGGCGCGCCTTTTCCCAACTGTCCTGATGGCGACACCCTCTCTTCACAGAGAAGTAACTCGGAGTGAGCTCATCGTGACATCGACCCCCGATATTCATCCTCTCCTCGAAGTACAACTATGTCGCGAAGAGATGGAAGAGAATCGACCACGAAACCGAGCCATCAAGTGTTAAGGACGGCTTTTGAAGCCCGTGTCCACACACTCCGCCCCACCGCACCGGCTCAGCCATGTTATCATCCGCCTTCGAGGCGATTCCGTTCTCTGCACTCCCCTCCACTGGTTCGACGACCCCGTTCTCCAGATAGAAAGTCATCGTTCTTCAAGCTCATTTCTGGGTCAGGTGAGGAGGACAGAAGCAGATGAAGACGCCGACAAAGGCGATGACCGTCAACCAAAGTGTCTGACTCGAGTCCAGCAAGCAGGTCGTGAAATATTCCATTCAGTACTTCCCGGCGAAGCTAAACCCTACCAGTGTTCACCGTACCTCCCCGCCCTTTTCTCACCCGTGCAAGCCCCGCCCCACCGTCGAGCCCCGCAAGGCGATCGAGTATACCCCGCCCTTTGTCCCATCTACGTCAACCTCGTCAAGCCAGCGTTTGCTGAGTGTGTGCTACATGGGAACCTGGCTCACAACAATCCTCACTACGTTGTCCGCCGTGTGCAATCCTACCCCAATCTAGCCATCTTCCAAGCTAAACTTTGACCGCCATGTCAGAGTACTTCTCGTTCGCTATTGTCTCCTTTTAGTGCGGCTCCAAGCCACTTTGGCGCTGGGTACTCTCCTCTCTTGCAAGACCCTCGCGGTTTCGGACACCTCTGGGTACATCGCCCACGAATGCCGATAGCTATACCCTTTACTATCAGCTGCACAATGCCCTCTTGGATTCCAAATCTCTCCCTCCCACATCCCATCGGCTCTCAGCATGTTCATCGCCATCCAAGATCGTCGTCACCACGTCTCGACTCCGACAGGTGGATCCCCCATATCTCGCTCGCGATATCCTTGAGCTTTCGGAAAGGTCAAGATCCGTTCTTTGGTGATACCTCCCTTTGTTCTGCTTCCGTTACAATGTGGCGTGTACGTCTAAACTACCTGAACCACCTTCTTGTTGCTAATTCAAACCCCAGTCCGCTTCGATAACAAATCTGATATTTGCTGGTTTTCCTACTTGTGAAATCGTGAGCGCAAATTTTGAAGCGATTGTGATATCAGCAATAGGGGGGAGGTGCTATCGCCTGGGCCGTTTTTGTCGCTGTGTCACCCTTTCCCGTAGGACCCTACCCGAAATCCCTTGCTGACCCCTTCGCAGGCCTACAGTATCGCCGGTGGCATTTTCCTGCTCGTCTCGGGCCAATACTTCTACTTCTTCCCCGAATGGTGAGCCTGCTCGAGTTTGCCACTGTTCGCGAGTCGTCTGGCAATGGTCGCTCACTCTCCATGAGGGCAGATCTATGGTGCTGTTGGTATCGGCGTTGGTGTAGCTGCGGTCCTCACCATGCTTTCCCTGTCAAACGTGAGTCGAATTCGCCGGAACATAGACTCTGTAACATCCCGTTCTGTTTCGATGCCCCTAACTCCTTCTCTCTTCACATCTAGAAATCTTACATCTGGATCAGAGTGGTCAAGTTCCTATGGCCATTCGTGTTAGTTCTTTCGGCCATTCGAGCGACTATCATGATCGTCCGGATCCAAAGCAAGTAAGTTCGATCCGTTTAATATTAATAGCGTTTCGCGGTTACTAAAATAAGCGCTGCTTCACCGTGACACGCCGCCACCCTTGGTTTGCTTCACGCTCGTGACCATCACTATCCCGAACGATGTAGCAAGGACAAGATTACATGGGAGTGCAATAATGGTGGACAACTTTAGTCTGAGGAAGCAGTCGCCGCATCTGAATCGAAGTCTGCGTCTATGCCCGGCGGGTTCTGCGCCACGGGATTCAGCAACATAAACATGCTCCTCATAATCGGTCTTCTCGTGGATATCGTCTGTCAGGTGGGCCGTTCCCTTCATCGACGTTTCGCGTCTTTTTTTATGTCCGAGCTACCGCAATTAACTCGAAATGTTTCGCGACTCTTTAGATTTACATGTTCTTCCTGGCTTGGCGATTGTCCAAGCGTCTCGAGCACTATTCGCAGATGCAAGGTCCTGTTTACGGTGGTAAGATATGCTTCAATTCCGCCTTTTGTATTCGACTGTCAACCTTTTTCTCAGGATACTACAAGGCGTAAAAGATTCGAGCTTGTTATTCGAGCCTATCGCCGACAGACATTCTTCTATTCTTTTCCCTATCCTTGTCCCGCTTCTCCCTCTTTTTATTGACTCTCTAGGCTACGAGCGCCACGTTACGATCCTTACGACATTCACGACCATGTACCTATTATCTTGGACTTGTTCCAAGCACGACAACTGATTTGTTGTTTCTCGGATAGTCGGCCAACACCATTATCCTCCTGGACGAAGTAAGCTCCATCTCCGATGACAGCCAGCTGCGCCTTGTGAGTCTGAAGGTACGATGCCGATCGGTGTGTGAAGATAGACCTAGTTCTCAGCTGATAGGAAGGTTCGACGCTCAGGACTCTCCGTAACGATTCGAAAGCCAGAGTTATTACGGAACTATGAAAAAAAAAACGTTGCGGGGCCAACCGCGCTGTTTAGTACACAGGGAGCAGTTGTGAAGGTGTGACGAAGTCTCTTAGGGCCCTTGGTGCGAAGGACCTCCCAGAGACACCGAGAAGGGGCGCCGGATCTTGATTGAGATACGCAGATTGGGACGACAAGGACTTCGTTGGGTGAAAACACAGGGGCTGGCTCAACGGAGAAGACATGATACTCGAATGAGTCAGGCGCGAAATCATACTGAAACTGCGATAATGAAGGAAAAAACAGGGCGATAGGCTCGCAGTGTGGCGCCGGGTGGAAGGGGCAAGGGAACATTCCCGGGCCCTCAACAAAGCCGGGGAATTGGACAAAAACGTAAGCGAAGATTTGATACGAAACATATTGTTTTGGGAGAATTCGACGCGAAATAGCCTCGTGTTGGTCGATTTGATCTCAGGCTGTTGTGAACACCATCTCCGAGTCCGCTTCTCCCCATCCCCCTCCTCCTCCTCCCCTACTCCCTTATCTCCTCCCTTACACAACGATGTACTAACCCCCTCCTCCCATAGCACTCGACGTGACCTCGAACCTCTCCCTCCCCCCATCCCCCACCCATCCCCACACACACCCCTCCTCCTTAACCTCCTCCTCCATCGCCTCCGGAGTGCAAACGCTCACAGCGCCACCAACAGTCCAACTCATCTCCCCCACCCCGCGCACCCTCATCTTCCCCACCTCGCACAACCTCACCCTCTCCTCCTCCTCACCCTACTCCAGCCCTAGTGCCTCCCCGTTCGAGGGTGCGGGGTACGATGCGAGTGGGTTCGAGTACCACCACCACCAGCACCACCACGAGGGGGGCTTCGATCATGCGTTCGGAGGGGAGCAGAAGCATGGAGGGGCGTTTAACGACAGTTTCGTGCCGAACGACAACAATGGATTCGACTACGCCACGAATGGATTTGAGAGTGGGCATTATGCGACCTTCAACACATCCCACTCCTCCTTCCACGCATACGACGCCTCGAAAGCTTCGTCTACCGCCTCGCTCTCCCTTACCATTCCGGAGGTCCCGACGGTCTTCCCGAGCTATGGCGGAGGACAGGCGCAGAGTCCTGGAGGCGAACAGGGGAGTGATAGTGCTAGTTTGAGGAGTGCGAGTCCGGCGGGGAGTGTGCATTCGTGAGTACTCGTCTCTCTTCTCTCTTTCGTCCTACCTTCCTACCGTCCTTCGTCCCTCTCTCCCACTTCCTTCGCCCTCTCTCCTTTCTCTCCCCCGCGCTTTCTTCCCTTCCTTCCTTCCCCGATTCGTTTCGTGTACCTGCACCTGAAAGAGAGAGCGAAAACTGACAGGCAGGACAGGCATAAACGCAGGAAAAGCACCTCCAGCGCACGAGACAAGAGCGCAGAACGCAGACCCAAGAAGGGAGATGCGGACTACGTGAAGAGGCCCGAGAATGCGTTTATTTTGTTTAGGAGGGCGGCTTGTGAGGAGCGGTGAGTGTCTTTTCTTTCCTTCATTCTCTTTTCCTTTCATTTCTTTCCGTATCCCATCTCCCTCTTTCTATCCACCACTTCAATTATACCCCTCGCTTTCGGCTCAGCTCACTGCGTTCACCTCCCTCGCCCCCCTCGCTTCCTTCTCTTGTCTCCTTTACGAACGAACGAACAACCCGTACTGACGCTCGTCCTCCTTCTCCCCCTTCCCCCGTGCTCGCCCTCATCTCCTCTCTCGCTCTTTCACTCTTTCTCCTCTTTCTCTCTTTCACCTCACCGTTCCTGCTCGATTCGCTTCGCTCATCTCCCATCCCCAGACAAGCCCAAGAAGCCCAAGCGGCCCTCGCAGGCGGCGCCCCCGCCAAGAAACAGCGCCAAGCCGATCTGAGCAAGATGATTAGCGAGAAGTGGAGGAATTTGAGTGGGGAGGAGAAGGCGGTTTGGGAGGAGAAGGCTAAGGTTCGTCTACGTTCCGTCCTATATTTTCGTTTAGATCCCCCGTTCTTTCGCAAAGAAGAGGAGAATGCTGACGTATTCAATAGGAAGCGAAAGCCGAACACCTCCGGAACCACCCCGACTACGTCTACCGTCCCGAACGCAAGTCTAAGCGCTCCACATCTTCCTCAACCACCTCTCCTTCGTCCTCCACCTCCACCTCTCAACCCGCTAGGAAGCCCTCACTCTCCCGCCGACGTGCCTCGGAGGACTCCAACTCGGGTGTGGAGCAGCATCTCAGTGTATTCGTGCCTATGAACCCCTCTACCTCCTCCTCTTTCTCCTCTGCGTCTCTCTCCTCCACCTCACCCCTTTCCTCCCTTACCTCCCCTTCTCCCTCCTCCAACGAGACTGGGGGCACGGGTCCGCATCGCCATCGCAGTGGCCGAAGCTCAAGTGCACCTAGACCGTATCACAGGATCGACGTCCCGAGGGTTAGCCATGGCGAGTTTAACCTGGGAGGGGGGAGGCAGGGGAGCGAGCCGACCAGTCCGAGTCTTGTTCCGCTTATTAACGAGCATTCGAGGATGGGAGCTGGGGGGTGGGATTATGTTCCCCCGAGTGGGGCGGGGAGGGATGGGTATCCTGTGAGTAACTCGTTTCGTTACTTCCTCTTGTTTGGTCTTCGTTCTTCGATCTCAGTTCTCTTTTCCTGTTGGCGAGAACCCTAACTAATGTGTGTTATTCACTGCGTACAGTCGATGTCGATGGTCCAGAGTCTCTTCACCCACAACACCAACACGACCCAGCATGCGCGCAAGTCGTCCGCTCCTTCGCCTTTGCAACAGATCGCTCTTCAACACCAATCCACCACCACCACCACCACCTCCTCCGTCTCCTCCTCTGTGCCTTCCCCGCTCTCCCTCATCTCCCCACCCTCCTCTTCCTCCGTCCACTCCACCTCAGCTCAAGATATTAACGGGGGATCGGACTCGGGCTCGAGCAGTGAGAGCGGGTCGCCGTTCACGCCGAGCTCGGTGCCTAGTCATGCGTTTATGATGCCGAGCTATGAGACGCTCCTTGAGCCGCCGAGGGAGAGTACGTACGATGGGTGCGATTCCTCGTCTTCCTCCCTTCCCCATTCCTCTTCCTCTTTGCACCACCACCACCACCACTCAGCGTCTCTACCCTCCTCTCATCTTCATGGTCACGCCGACTTCTCCAGTTCAATCGGGATGGGAATGGGACTAGGAGGGGGACTAGGAGGAGGAGGCTCCTTGGACAATATGGGAATGGGCATGGGGATGGATATGGAGGGTATGCTTATGACAGGCACAGGTGTGAGCGGGGGTGGGGCGCACCAGGATGCGTATGGCACCGAGGGACCGTTTGGGGGGTGGGATTGGCCTGTGGGGGAGGGGACGTTGGATAATAATTGGGATGTTAACTCCATACCCCTTGCCTCTCTCTCTCCGTCTTCCCTCTCACCTAACGTGAATCCGATGGACGGGATGACCACCCAAGCGAATGGGATGGACGGGATGAGCGGAGGACCAGGAGGGGTGACGAGCCCTACGCAGGCGTTGGCGGCGCAGTTCGGGAGCCTCGGTATGGGGTCACAGGGGAAGGGTATTGGGGCGTTTGAGGAGAATGTGTATGAGGGGATGGGAGCGTTGGGTGGGGGGATGGAGTATGGGAGCGACCCGACGTTGATTGGGGTTAATGGGTATGATGATATCCTTGCGGGAGGGGCGTTCGCTTGATGCGGGCGTCTTTGCTCCTTGCTTATCTCCCTCGTCTTCCTCCCGCTCCTCTCCCTTTTGGATTTCGTTGAGAAGTTACGACGACGACGACGGTGGATAGTGGGTTGGATAGCATAAAGGGAGGATTGGACGGAGGATGGAGGTTGGACGGGTATGTCTTCTGCGTTCCGACTGTGTTTCTTGAGTCTCGCTTCACTTTTGCTTCGTTTCGAATTCGTTCCTCTCCCCTGCGCGGGGGTGTATACCATTGCGACTCTTCATCTCGTGTACCATCTACGGTCCATCTTTCACGCTCATTTCAATCTTTTGTTTCTTGGTTACGATTCGGTTCTTGGTTCGTGTTGTAACATCACCCCCTCCCACCTCTCGTTCCTTACGACTGCGCTTCTCCAATACTCACGTTCCTGAACGGGAGCCTGGTCTCCCCTCTCCCCCGTACCCTCGCCGAGGTGTACGCTACATACCCGCCACGCATCATCTTTACTGACTTGAACGATTCTGCTACGACAAAAAATGGTCTCTTTTACGTTACGCGCTTGTTACGGTCTTGCTACGAACCCTTCCTCTTTACTCTCTTTGAGATTTTTTGGTGTTTTATAGTTCACTTTATCGCGAGCGCTAAGAGCGCTTGCTTACTCTTATACTTCATTATTCTCCTCCTCCACTCTTCGAGGGCGAGCCTCGACTTCGATATACCCTTTACTCCTTTCTTTCTGCTTCATCTTCATCTTCACGTTTCCGTATCTCTTACTGAGCGCGTACGAACGCGAACGCCTGCTGCATACTTTCATACATACATACAGCATCCCATCTCATTTTTGCTTTTTTCTTTAGCTTACAGAATGCATGCATCTCTTTTCGAGGCGACGACCCTGGTTCGAGGCGGATTGGGTATCAATCGTGCAATGGACCCCCGCACTACTCCAGCGTCTAAAACGTCCTCGAAATCGTCGTCGTCCTCATCTTCCTCTTCCACTTCCTCGGCGTCCACCTCCTCCGCATCTCTCAACGAGCAAAGATCGAGCAACTCAACGGCTTCACCGTACTCGGACATGGCCTTCCGGCAGCACGTTACACCGCAGAAGAAGACCGGGAAGAAGATGGCGTTCCTCAAGCGTCTATCCAGTACCAGCAAGTTCGAGACAACCGTCAAACCCACCACCATCGATGAACCTACCCTGCCAGTCCCTGCTGTCAGGTCAACGACGGACATCGTCTCTAATTCGGACCGGGAGTCGATCCAATCCGGAGCCCCTGCTAAATCAAGAGGCCTCACCAAGGCAGAGCGTGACATGTACGCGTCGGAAAGGCTGGACAACTTCAGGTGGATATCGAAGTTGGTTGGATCATATGCAGACTGCAAGGTCCTGGACGACGAGGACCTTGTGCCAGACGACGTCAAGAAACGGGTGGACGAGATTGGTCGGTCTTCCTCTTCGACTTTGCATTTATTTCCTATGCTCAATGAGGGATGACAGGGTTATATTCGGAATTGGTTTACAGCTCCGTTCCAGTGAAAGTCTTGTTCGAGAATCATCAATCGCTGAAGGACGCGGGTGTCCTACAGGAGTATCAGACAGTTCTCAGCGACTGTGACTTCCTTCGCCAGATCGACGGAGCGAAGACCGATCTCTCGGCGTACGTCGTTTACCGAAGGAGTACAGAACAGCTGGTCGTTTCGATATCTGGTCCTCCAAACCCAAACACGCGATACAGAACTTGCGTGCGATCCGCTCTCCCTGGCCTGGCGCCCCTCCTCAATCACCCGATTCCACTGCGAAACAGAACGAACCCACGCCTGTTCTGACGGTGCATTCCGGATTTCTGGCATTGTACCAAGACATCAAGGCAGATCTCCAGCAAGCCATCCAAGGTGGCATCCGCGAGCGCCAGCCGAAGGAATTGATCATTACTGGCCATAGTATGGGAGGTAGTGTATCCCACTTGCTTTGCATGGACCTGTTGTCCGAGGGTTCCACTATCGAACTGCCGCCAAAGGTCTGTTTGGCGACGTACGGAACTCCTCGCACTGGAAACGCCGGGCTTGTGAAGCACTACCAGCAGCTCATATCCCAATTTAAAGGCGCATTCGACGAGTACTCGGTGAAGGCTTTCAACGATGGTATGTCTCATGGCAGAGCTTCCAGCGTACTTTCTGGAGCTGACTGTTTTCCAGGTATCCCAGCGGTCCCACCGTACTCCCTCGGATATGCGCACTTCTGCTCGAAGCCCTTGTACGCGTTTCAGCGCAAGCTCTACCAGGTACCTGATGGGCAGAGCGAGTCGTCCCTATTCCGCGTCCAACCCCAACAGACTGCGACGGACGGACCTCAATCGCAGTCAGACGCCCAAACCAACACATTCCCGAGAGGAGGTCACAATTACTATAACGGCCGGGACCTTGAGGGCTTCAGGAGGATTACCGATCGGTTGGTCGATGCGGGGTTCCCAAGTGACGCAGAGTGGGCGATACGGCTTAGGAAATGATAAAGAGCCATCCTGCTGGGATTGGGGTGTCCGGTAGGGTTTCGTCCCGAATGACAGATTCGTACGTGTATGATACTATTCATCTCCGAAGAACGTAACTATTTATGCGTTCAATGTACAATGTGAAGGGTGCATAGCTCCGAACAAGATGCAGTAATGAGTCCGTGCGATGAAGATGGGGAAGAAAGGAACCCAAAGAATCGTGCATACGCTCTACCAATCGCCCTGCAACTCGCAAATGCGACGAATGATAAACTTCCTACGATTCTCGTTTCTGCCAATGCAGAAATCGCATAGGATGAAAGGCAAGGTAGTACCCCCAAGAACCGTAACCGCGATCGCCACGGACGTTGGGTGCTGGCTCCAAACATAAATGTAAATGCCGACCAGCATGCAAATACACCCGATGATAAGGAATGGCAGGGGAATGAGGAGGGAGAGCGCCATGAACTTGTGGACAAGTCTTGGGCTTGGGATACCCTCCGCGTCGAAGTCGATTGGTTCCCTGCGTTTCGCCTTCTCTGCGTTCGTCTTGAGGTGAAGGAGCTTATTGAGGAGATCCTGTTCCGCGTCGCGCATACGCTCCAGCCATCGAATTGTGAGGTATCCCATCATCGCCGACATAATGTCGATCAACATGCCCCCAAGGAACAACGCGTTCACCGCGCGGATGCTGGGACTTGGGTTTTCCGTGAGGCCTATGGTATAGCCGAGTATCTGTGATTGGATAGCAGCGATGAAGCCAGCCTGCGTGCAGCGCGTCGTTTCAGTTATAACCCTGCGAAGGGGACACTGAAAACGTACCGCTACACATAGGGCACTGAAGCCTTTGATCAGCGACTCAAATTGTGCCTTCTCAGCGACAGCATTGGCGACGGCTTCACTGTGCGCTTCCTTGGTTGCCTCGAGAGGTTCTGCCTTTTCCATGATAGTGCTGTCGCGTCTGGTGCGGTAATGGCTGGTCGACATGTCGTTGGGAAAGGGGGAATCGAGACGCTCACAATCGCCCACGATAGTTATATGCAATAGACGCTCTCAGAACCATTCAGGCTGTCAAATGCCGCTCTTCAGAGGATGTCAAGCCATATCAAAACGAGGTGTGGACCATCGGTCGCGTCCTTCGGCGCATGTGGGCATCGAGGTGCATGCTCATTAAATAGGCGCCCAAGCCACGAATCGACTTCCTACGATCGGTGGGCACACTGTGGCCCGAGTTTTCGTATGTAGGTTGGGTAGCATGTCTATAACCCCTCCCTCCCAAGTCCAGAGCCAGCGTAAGGAACTCGACAAGCTACAGACGCTGTGACATGTGAAGGATGCGCGGCTCGGGATTACTTACCTGCGGACCCTGCCACCTCATGGGTGGGAAAGGCGTCGAGATCCATCCCTCTCCACAACTTCCACCTCCATCCTTCTTGGTCTTCCGTTCGCTTCTAGCGTTCTCTTCACAACAAATTCTCGACATCTTTGGAGGCAATGTATCCAAAACCAGGACGGGAAGGCAAAGAACAGCAGCAGTGGCACACCCGTGTCCATGCGCATGCCTTTCATACATTCGGCCTTCGCGCAACCCAAAGCCCAGGGTAATGGCCCAGTTTAGAAGGAAGATGCAAAAGAACGGGGCCGATCGTATACGGCCGTGAAGGGGCGCCCGTTGAACCGAATAATCTGGCCTCATGGGTGACCAGGTGACGAGCAGGCAGGCAGTCAATTCACACCGATGGGGAACGCCTATTTAGATATGACTTTCTACGAACATGGCAGGCAGGGACCTTGAATTCACGTTTCATCGGGCCCCATATTGCGTACGATGACTCAAATGACATGGTGAATGAGGCCTAGTATCGATCCCTGCACGGGAATGAAGACGTCCACCGAAGGACCAAGAAGAAGGCGAACTTCGAATGCCATTCGATGATTGTGACAATCTCCTGCCCTTGAATGGGCGCTTAGAATCCCGCGATTCACCCTGCTTCCCAGACATGACACTATCGATTGACCTCATTGACCGGGCATGGCCACGCACCGGCGGACAATAATGCCGTTATAACCCATTGGGCGCCCAAGGGCAAGATAAGGGCTGTCAAGAATCCTCCTCCAATGAGCGCTATTCAGGCTTGGGCTAAGACTGTTGCTACTCCCCTCGTCGGTGTTGCTGGTACCGGTGAGTTAGGGTCCCGATCTTGTGCTATAATATCACAACGTACCAAACCTTTTTGCCATCGCAAAGGAATGGACTGCACACCAGTGGCCTATCCAATCATCCTGATTCACGGATGGACCGACAAGCCAACTGAGACGGGGACATGGAAAGTCATCGAGAAGCAGCTCACGAAGAACGGGGTCCATTTCTTCGTGCCGGAGCTCGCCCGGTTTGGCAGTATTGAGGAGCGGTCCCAACTCCTCATCAAGGATATGGCCAAGGTTTACCCACCGGGACAACCAGTGCATCTCATGGGCATTCGATGGTACGCCGTCTCTCAGAATCTACAGCTTCGCAGACTGACTCTTGCGTGCAGGGTGGAATTGTTGCTCGTGCCATAGCTGGTCGCGACGACCTGCCCTTCAAGGTCGTCACTGTGACGACACTGGTACGCATTTCGCTGTTTCCCTGGCGTTGATTAGCCGCCCACCTCTTTCCACAGGGCAGCCCAAACCGCGGTCTCAGGTATCTTGACTTGCTGCCGACGCTAGATGGTAACAGTGGTAAGTCTCCTGTATACTATCCCCCGATCGGGAAGCTGTAGTAACCTCACCGCCTCTCAGAGGAAGCCAAGACAATACGTGATATCTTCGGGACGGACTTCGGAGGGCTCTGCAATCTGTCAACGAAATTCATGAAGGACTTCAACGAGCACACTCCAAATAACCCTAGAGTAAAGTATTTTAGCTGGGCGGGCGAGATTGTTCTGCCTACGGTTTCCTATGCGTGAGTCACAAGCACTTGGACCGCCATTCCATCTGCTCACTTCATAATGGCACTAAAGCCCTCATTGGATCATCGTTGGTCGATTCTACAGCAAGAGCGACGGCATCGTAGGGGTCGAATCAGCCAGCTGGGGAGAGGACTTAGGTCCGGGGACTCATCTCGGAACAGTTCCAGGGTTAACACAGTGCGTCTCTTCAAACTCTCCAGTATATTCAAAAGGTGGTCACTCACCTCTAACCACAGCTCGTCCATCATCGCCAATGAAGTGTTTGTCAAATCCTTACCTCATCTGAGAGCTGCTGAACTCGGCCTGTCGGCTCCCGTGGAAGAAGTCAGTAGCAGTTTGAAAGTCCAATTGGCACGCCGCGTCGTAGGGCATACCAGCGCTCTGCAGGGCCGGATGTACGCCTGGAAGGATAAGAAGAGACATGGTAGCCACGACAGCAAGTCTGGCTATGCATTTGACGCGTTGGAAGGATACAAATACTCGACAACTCCGACTGGCGCTATCGATTACCATTGTAAGTGCTGAAGGCGAGATGTGGTCATACCTGGTCTGAGTACCAGGGTGGCGAGCCTCGCCAACGATCTATAGTATATATTGTGTATCACTTCCTGCCTATGCGTCTCATGCCGTATTCTTATCCTACGTTCCTATGAGTTCCACGCTTTAGGTATAACTTATCATTGTCATAGTAGTGTACTATACGGCTCAATGGGACGTTTACTGTAGATCCCAGGCGCGACTGGCGAATCAGAGCAGAAGGCTTTCTCGCCCTGGTCGCACTTCGATATGGCACTTGAACGGGCGGGGAACACTGTCATGGGGAGGGTGGTCAGTTAAAGGTTCATGATAGAGGTAGGCGAAGTGAAGGGACGTACGCAACGGTGGAATTCAGCAGATCGAGATGTTGAACTAGATACTGGCCGTTATCGTCTTTAGCACGGGTGACATCACAAGTCGCAAGCAGAGAGGCCGTGAAGAGGAAGAGGGTATCCTTGGCGAAATACCGTCCAGCACAAATCCTTTAGAGCTCGAGATCAGCTTCAAACAATGCGGACCGTTCATGGTAGCTCTTACCGACGACCGAAACCGAAGCCTGCCATGTCTCCATCAGGGACAGTGGGATCAATCTCTCCGTCCTTCAGGTAGCGCTCAGGGTCAAAATCGAATGGCCTTTCAAAGAGATCAGGGTCGTGCATGATTGCCCTTTTTCAACCATCATTTGAGTTCATTGCAGGATTTGAGAGAATATAAAAGCGCTGACCAAATATTGGGGAGGAACATCGTTCCCTTGGGTACGAAGTACCCATCGTATTCATCGTCCTCAGTATTGGAGTGGGGAACACCTATCAGTCGTTGGAACCAGACTTGTCCGTCAGAGGCAAATGGTGGAGACATACCAAGGGGAGTCGCATTGTACCAGCGGGTGAGTTCCTTGAAGACAGCATGTACGTATGGGAGAGAAGGACGATCGTCGAGCGATGGTAGACGTTCTGTGCCAATAACGGATTCGATCTCAGCCCTTGATTTCCTTTGAACTTCGGGGTTGTGAGCAAGGGCAAAGACCAAGGCCATGGCAGAAGCAAGAGACTATGTGCAGGCTCATATCAGCGGGAGAATTCTTGGAAATGGGACGCAAATTATTTACTGTTTCGGCACCAGCTAGTAAGGATCGTGAATATATTGATCATAAATCTCGCATTGGAGCAGTGCATCAGGAGGAGCAACTCACCCATGTACGCAACAGCGCAGACGTTTCGTGCAATCTCTTCACCTTGAGCACGCTGAGACGTGGATTCAGGAAGTTTGTCGATTAAGGAGGTTGCAAGGCTAGGGTACGTTCCTTTCTGTCCATTTGCCTGACGATATCTGAGTTTGGGTTTGGGTTATCAAAAGTAAAGCTGCGCACCATATTCGTCTTCGTGTCCTCGAACGGGGTGTAAACCGCCTTGACACTTAGCTTAGCCAGCCCTGCAAAGTAGGTCTGGAATCCAGCACCAGGAAGCCAAGCGGGGATATGCTTCAGGATTGGGAAGGTGTTTACGAGGAATTTTCCGGGCGTGATAGCTTCTCCGAATTCGCGCACATACTTTGCAGCCACCTGAATGATTGAACGGTTCTTGCCAATATCGTCGAGACCGTATGCTGCACGCATGATCGCCGTGCCGAAGTACCTTTGGGTAAATGGTCAGTATATCGAACTTTTTTGCAATTGTCTCAA
>JANDKE010001166.1:0-16375 GCA_027627275.1 Coprinellus aureogranulatus
GACGGGGTGTGTCGAGCTCCGACGGATATAAGAGGGGTGGCTTGGGAAACAAGGTCTTGTTTTCTGCAAAGTCGCTCACTCGTAGGGTTGCGGACATGATGATGAGGCGAAGAGGCTATGCAGAAGAGGGGCAGTTTAGGCGCTGGTGCTTATATATGAATCACAGAAACGACGCACCTTTGCGCCCTCCTCCTTCGCCCTCCATCTTTCCTCCCTCAATTTAATAACGCGACTCAAGACACCAATCAGGATATCCGTATTGATACTTCTCTCGTGCGCCTCGTCGATGATGATAAAGGAGTACTTGTTCAAGAGGAAGTCGGTCGCGAGTTCACGAAGGAGGACACCGTCAGTCATGAATTTGATAGATGTCTGGGGAGACACGGTCGCGTCGTATCGGATTTGGTACGACACTTTGGAGGAAGTCAGGGAGAGTTCATGCGCAACACGGGAGGCCATGGACATAGCAGCGACTCGGCGAGGTTGCGTGATACCAATCATACCAGGGTTGTCTGTTGCAGGCAGTGAGCGATGACAACAGGGGGAAAGAGGTCAAGACGTACCACTTCCAGGGGTACCAAACCCGGCCTCGTAAAGGAACTGCGGTACTTGCGTAGTCTTTCCACTACCAGTTTCACCACAGATAATGACCACCGGATTCAACATGATCGCCTCCATAATGGGCTGCTCTTCTGTCACGATTGGCAGCAGCAACCGTGCCTCCTCGACGTCTGCTGGTCTCGAGATCTCAACAACGCGCTTGTACTTGAAGGTAGACGAAGATTGGAACCCTTCCGCCAAAGACTTCTCGGAATCTAGAACATGTTGCGCAAAACTCGAAGAGGGAAGCTGGATGTCCTCGCCGAGAGGCCCACGCATCTCTCGAACCGCTCCGTCATCCAACTTTGGTCGTTTACGCGCAGGTTGGGAGAGTAAGTCCGGAGCAAGCTGCTGTTCGGATGATGCTGGCGCAATCCCTTTCACTGCACTGAGTTGTTTGACAGCCCAGTCTTTGAAGCCCAGCTTCTTTTTAGGTGGTGGTGCCGGCTCCCCGTCTCCCTCTTCCTCGCCTTCCGACATACCGTCCTCCTCCAGCCCATCTCCATCTTCACTAGCGCTGCCGCCGCCGTCTTGAATACCTCCCCATTCCTCTTCACTTCCACTACCGTCCTCGTCGCTGGGGGTGTCGTATGCAGAATCAGAACTATCGAACGAAGTGTCAGAGTCTTGGCCCGAGGGCTCAGCCTCTTTGATACCCCATCCCTTCTTAGATATCTGAGCTTGGAATACTACATTCAGTTTAACACCTTTCGGCGTCCGAAAGCGAGCCTACAGACCTGCTTGCTTTTAGTCTTCTTGCGGATTTTGGGTTGAACAACGCTCCCATCGGTGTTGCGCCGCAGTGCACTGCCCACAACCGCGGGTTCTTCTTTTGATTTAACGTTCAATGACGATGTGTCGACCGTAACGGTTGGCTCCGCCGTTGCCAGGGTGGTCGATCCTTCCTCCACATCTGTCGATGATACCGCTGGTTTTGTCGTATGCCTGGATTCCTCTTTCATGTCATCTTCGCTCTCGTCGTCGTCCTCTTCTTCACCTGCATCATAGACAGCATAGTTATCGCCCCGAGAACGTTTCCGCTTTCCCGTGGTCTTGCCATCGAGCGCTTGTCGGACCTCTCTATCCTCAAGTTTATCGAGAAGTTTCTGGTGTGTAAGGGTCTTCCCGCTCCCGAGCATAGATGAAGAGTGTAGGAGGGCTGAGTCAAACGCAGCCTGGCTTTGCCTACAAGGATATGCATTACTATGGCACAGGAGAAGAGGGGATGGCGACGTACTTCAGCTTCTCGAAGATCTCCACCCGCTCCTCTTTCTTCAACTTCTTCTCCTGTAGTTCCACATTGAATCAGCCATACACTAAGCATCGTGGCAAAAGGAACTGACGATATACTTCTCCAGCCTCTTCTTCTTCTTCTGTGTCCACTTCGCCTCTGTGTGCTCTTGCATCTATACGCCTCCTCAGTATGATTTCGGTCAGACGTATCGAGAGGTGCACACCTCCTTCAACATCTTCTCCTTCCGCTCCCTCTCTTTCTCATCTTTCGATTTGTGCTCCAGGATCGCTGCATTTGAATCCACGATATCCCCTCCACCTGTGAATGCGGTCGAGTTCACACCATCCTCCTCTCCGTCGCCATTGGTCTTGCGCTTCTTGTTAATCTTCCCTTTCTTCCTCTTGCCTCCAGAGGCAGCCCGACCTTTCGCGTTGTGTATGACCTGGTTGCGAATGGAGGGCATGTAGCTGCAGTTGTCACCGGCGGAGCCAGTGGGCGTTCTGTTCAAGGTTGGGCGCTTGAAATAATTTTGATTTGTACGTGTGATGGCGTCCGGCTACTGTTAGCGTCGCCTACTCCTTTGGGCGGTTGCCCTATGTTGGGTAAGGCGGGTCGCGTTCTGTCGCGTTAGCAGGGTCTGGCACCAGTATCTGCATGTTTTCTGGCCCGTGATATGCTCTTTTTCACCTCACAGCGCATATATGCGCGACATACAAGAGGTAATGCTACTCACACTCCCAGGAGCGTTTGTCTGCGCTGAAGCGATGATCTGGGGCGGGTATGAGAGGAAGACGCAAGGGCGGGCAAACGTTTCTGCGAGAAGGGGAAAGGAATAGCCCGCAAGAGGGTATAGAGTGTGGTGGTGGAAAGGGAAAGAGGCGGTGAGGATCAGGAAGAGAGAATGACGTCCTCTTTTATATGCGCCCTCACACTTGTTTGTCTTTGTTGGGTCCTTCGAGGTCGGGAACTCCCCCGGCGCGTTTCTTTTCTCTTGCCAAACCGGTGCACCCTCTGGAGAAGACTGTGACTGCTCGGCGAATGCCAACTTCAACTTGGCCGTCCTGCGACCCTGCATGGCCCGATATTACTTCCGTGCCAATGGGGATCAGATGCGCTGGGCGCCTAAGCCTGGAACGGTGACGACGGTCCCTGACTTGGCTAGCGCCACCGTTGACAGCTCGAACGCGCNAATTTCCGCTATTAAATGCAACAAGGGCGAGGCATGCCGCACGGCGACGCATCTCTTGTTCTCCCTTACGCACGGACCCCAAGGCAGGTGATAAGTCGGTGCCGGCGGTGAGCTTATTCGAGCTCTCGATTTCCTCTTCTTCTTCTCGAAGTTGCTTAAGGCAGTTGGACTCCGCCAGCTTCCATCGCTCATCGCGCACGGCCCCAACTGACAGGAGAATCGGCCATCCTCGAGCATCACCCTTGACCGTGCCCACTGGGTTCCATCATGACTTTCACGACCCTCTTCATCCAGCTTGCCCTTCTCGTCCTGCCCCTCGTGGCGAAGGCCGAGCCTCACAACGTTACGGTCGACGACTGGGATCCTTCTGTAACGTGGGCTGGGAGCTGGTCTCAGACACTCCCCGGCTTTGGGAGGCCTTACAATGGGACGTACAAGACAGCGAAAGGAGATCCAAATGCCTATGCCGAGTTCAAGTTCAAAGGTGGGTGTCGATGATTTCTTACTACGTCAATAGTGTTCACTGCTCCTGACGTCCTACCTCATCGTCAGGCGTGGCCGTTTACTTCGTTAGCGCACGGTGGCCGTACACAGTCTCAACCCAGCTTACACTTGATCCCCAATCGCCTGATGCGAAGCCTCTTCTCCTGAAGCTCGAGGATTACAACACTACCACTATCCACAGGGATTTCGGTTTGGCGAAGGTCCTTGCTAGCGCCACGAATCTCGAGTACAAAGAGCACACTGTCCGCGTCGACGTCGGCCCAAACGAGACGTACTCTGTATTCGACGCATTCATGTAAGTTCCCTTTCCATCTATCACCATAACCACGATTACACAATGAAAATACTGACAACCGCCTCGTTCCCATCGCTTGCCACCATCTATCAGTTACACCACTCTTGATGCTTCAGACGTCACGGCCACCTCGCCTCCTCCATCTTCTTCGGTTCCAGCATTCACCGCCCTTCCTGAACCTGAACTCTTGGCCCCGGGTGAACTTCCTTCACAATCGACGCCCACACCCATCGCAGCAGCCAGCAAGAAACCGCTTAATCTCGCTGTCATATTCGGGCCCATCTGTGGAGTTGTAGCGGTTTGCCTGGTAGCGTGCGCCTACTTCGTCTACCGCTTCAAAAAGCGCGCAGGAACCAAGCGTCCCCAAGAAGATATATACAGTCGGGACTTGGACAAGGAGAAAGGTATGAACTGCATCTAAAGGGCGGTGGTGCACCCTGCTGACAAGCAAGTCCAGGTTCCCCATCCCCATCTGCGGTATATGAAATCGACTTGCCCTGTGCCCCCTCAAAGCACTAGGCAGCACTGGTTTGTGGACGCTGTCTTCATCTCACGTTCATCTACGCCCATGTCCCCTACACGATTACTTTTCATGTCACTGCTGTACCATACCACTTTCGACGAACACTTACCCCGTCCCAGCCTGAACTGGACTTGCTCAATGACTACCATATCCTTGTTGACTTACCACGGACATCACGAATACGAAACCCAATTCTTCGCTTCGCACATCAGCTGCGCTGTAGGAGCGATCGATGATCATTGCTAGCATGGTTGGAAAGCATCGAGAGCAAGACGGTAACAACCATGGAGATAGAACACATTAACCAGCTGAATATGTCACTACGTTTCAGCCACGCCGCCTCTTCTCCCTTTCCTTGGACTTCTCGCTCGATGGTGACGGATTCTCTGGCCCAGGTGTTCGTCCTCGAGCATACTCAGACAGAGGTGCATCATCAGAGCTATCAGACTCCATACCCTCCACTTCAGCCTCCGAATCAGCGACCTCCTCCACTTCTTCTGGACTGCAGACTCTCTTTTTCCTTCGTTCTCGAGGCTTCGAACTCGAAGAGGAGTGTCCCGGAGTCTTCTTCGCCGCCTCCTTTTCTTTCTCTCTATCGCGTGCTCGATCTCTCTCCTTCTTCCGCTCACTACGCCTCCTCTCNTCTTTGGTTTTCCCCTTNAGCGGACTNGAACCGACATCNANCATTTCCTCNTCTTCATCCTCCTCTTGNCTTGATCNCTCGCTGTCACTACNACTGACNCTCCTCTCCCNCCTCTTCCCCNTCCNTTNNCTCTTNCTCCNCTTCCTGTCTCTATCATCGGCAAAGCTCACNCTCCTNCCNCGACTTCNACTCCTCTCNACCAANCTCTTNTTGATNGGCGACGACCCNAANGCACTCTCCGGCGTGTCAGGCGGTGCAGTCGCCCTCGAAAAGTCCGGGTTGACAAAACCATTGAACGNAGGNATCCCTGGAAACATGGGATGGTGATTGTGAGTTGGCGTCGAAAACGCGTGTACGTTGAACGNAGAGCCCTCGCCAGGANCTTGCGAACGCGATCTTCGATATGAGTGGGTAGGCGTGAAGGGACCTTGNTGGTATTGGACGGNGGGAGAGGNTGACGGATGNGAGGNACCTCCCANTGGAGGAGGGGGNNCNCCCCACTGCCCAGACGCCATAGCNGCNGCCATCATNTGCGTGAACATNTACATTTGTGTTGGNTCGAACGTTGGGAACGGAGGATGCGAGGGTCCAGAGCTCGCGGAGGGTGGATTGTGCTGGTGTTGGTGNNGATGTTGGTTTTGGTGNGGATGTGGCATAGGATGTGACGCGGGATGTGGATAGTACGGTGGGAAGCCAGGTGCAATATATGACCCGGCACGGGAGTTATGGTAATAGTCNTGTTGATGAGCATCTGAAGANCGGTCNTACTCGCGCCTGGAACGACCATGCTCTTCGTCGGATTCCGACGAGCTNGAGGACGAGGACNGAGCNCGAGAACGAGACCTAGACCTCCGCTTACGGGGTGAACGCTCTTGGACGCTTCGCCTCGCGGCCTTGGCTGNAGGTGCTGAGTACCAGGGTTAGTATATNATCTGTGGCTTTCATNAACAGACCACATACCACTCTTAGACGGTTCCCTGTCGTCTTCATCGGTGGACTCGTCTTGCTCAGCCTTGTGCTTTCCTTTCGANGATGAGGCGAAGACGTTGGACTGCGATCCCCGACTCTTCTCGGGAGACTGATCTCTCGATGTAGAAGGTCTAGCTGAGACACTCCGCTTTCGCTTCCTGGGGCTGCTTTCCTCTACGTCTTTCCTAAATGAACGTCCTTTTGCCTCCTCCTCGTCCGAAGGCACCGGTAAGCCTTTAGATTTCCTACTGGATTTACGAGTTGTAGTTGATGTGTCGCTTCCTTCATCTTCCGCCCTCTTCGACTTCGAAGGCGTGGGTTTCGCATGAAGATGAGGCTCCTGCCTTCGGTTTTTGGCAACTCCTTTTTCGAGGATGTTTTTTCTGACCCCCGAGGGGATTTTGCGCGCTTCTTTGACTATGAGCCCTCGTCCTCCGACCCCGTTTCTTCCACCGCTTTCCCTTTCATGACCTTGCCTTTGCCCATTCCAACTGAACCGGCGCGCAAAGAAACTGGAGAATCGGACCTCCCTTTCTCTGGTTTGGCTTGGGGCATGGGGGTCCTTCGCTCGATTACCACTTCGGCTTTCAGTTTGAATTTCACTGGGGGTGGGGTAGTAGCAGCAGGACTCTTCCTCTTCTTCTCAGCCTCGCCTGTCGATGACTTCCCTATCCGGGAAGTAGATTTGGGGGATGAAGATGCGCTCGGAGTTGGGAATATGGAGGGTTTGGATTTCGTCGGCGAAGTGGGCAATCTGGCTCTAGAAAGCGGAGGGGGACGGGAAGAAAATGAAGTGTAGCCCGAAACTGGAACCTCAGGCGAGATGTCTGGTGCAGGCAGGTCAAACTCTATTGGAAGTGGCGGTGGAGTTACGTAGTCGTCACTTGTAGGTGTTGGTATGGAGCCTCTTGAGTGAGGCGGCGTGTTTAGCTGTATAGGTTGTGACCGCGTCGCAGGCTTCTTAAAAGGGCTTTTCGACTNTGGTTCTGAAAGTAGAGGCGGGTCTATGATTTCAATGCTACTGTCGTCGTCATCGTTGTCGATTGCAGAAGCTGAAGGGACCTCGTCCTTTACCACAGGGATGATCACGCTTGCTTCATCCTCTGCCCAATTACAGTTGAGTTCGTCTTCCGAGTCGCTGGTTTCTGGTCCTGGATGGTCGGAGACAATGGGCAAGAGCTCATCGTGGTACACCTCCACTTCTTCGTCNTCGTCCTGGTTATCTAGACCGAGAAGACCATCCGACTGGACTTCAGAACTCGCTGCNTCCGTATCATCGTATAGTTCNTCCACAGGNTAGTCGGCTGGGTCATCTTCTGGCTCTGTCCCNATGTCCCTCTCCTTCTCAAGGAAGTTCCGCAAATCCTCNGCGTACTTCGGGTCGTGTTGNGTGGGTGGCACCACAGGCTCGGGCACCCTAATTTCCAGGACCTCTTCGTCNTCGTCGTCGTCCAACTCGGCAAGCGTGTCCAACTGGTCGTCCTCCTCATCTTCCTCCTCATCTTCGGCAGCTTCCTCAGCNTCTTCCCCTTCCTCCACCACCCCAAAGTGCCTTATCCGCGCATTCTCCAACACTCCGGTATCTTTGATGACCCTACCCGTTTCGAGGTCTACGATATCGTCTTCGTCCAGCCGCTTCACGTACTTTTCGAGGGACGTCCACGTGTTGAGCAGACGCATGATCGANGCNTCGCGCTCCTTCTCNATGTCNATGTCCGACGGAGTCTCCCCATGCGCNAACCTGTTACCGAGTACCGACGAACGCAGGGAAGATGANGACGACGCAGCGACAGATGAGCTACGCCAGAAGCCAGTCGAAGAGGATGAGGAAGGTGTAGACGATTTNAGGAATCCCCCAGGTTTCGGTGTTGAGGAAACACGACTCGGTGCGCGTGAGGCCTGTCGCGGAGGAACCGAACTTGCCGTCCTGTTCTGATTCGCATGGGTGAATGACGATGNGCTTGCACCGAGAGTAGAATGCGACCCCGACGTGCTGCTGAGTTTATCTCTCGCGTTCTGTCCCAGCCAAGGCCGTGTTCCCCGACGTTGCGGTCGCGGCGTGTTGGTGGTACGGCCTTGATGGTGGAGGTGAGGCTGAAGGCGTGACCAGCGGAGGCCTAGGGGCAGCCGGCTACGCGGACTGCCCGGGACGATACCGATTCGGCATGAGTAGGTGGGGTAGTACTGGGCGAATCTGCGAGAAATCGTCGATGAATCGCTTCCTGAAAGACTCGAGGTTTCATTATCGACGGTGAGATCCCAATCGAGGCTTTCGCACATCTCCCTTTCCATCGAGTTGATGAGCGCCAACGAGAACATGTCGAACGTCCACTCTTTGTTTTGGTACGTCTCGTCACAGAGGACTTTGGCGGCGATTATATACGCCGTGATGAAGAGTCGATGTCCACAGAGAGTCTGAACGCCGGGTAAGCGACATCTCAAACGTTGGAGGAGGATGAGGGCTGCGACAGTGACGGACGGGTGCAGCTGGGATTGGGAAATGACGGAGAATATGAACTGAGGGAGCTTGGCGGGAAAAGATACGTAGATTGGTGTTTCCTCAGAGCATGCGAACAGGTGCACCATGAATCGAGTGCACATCCGCGCGATCTCCTGGAGGGTGCACACCTGGGATTGAGCCAATGTAGACCCCGATGCGGACGACTGCCATGTGCGTGAGCAAATCTCGCAGTCGACGCAGGTAATGACAGCTTACTGGGATGCCATAGGATGTATTTTGCGTGGTGCCATGTAGTGACGGGTCCTGGACGCTCCCGTCTGAACGCTGAACGGGGTCGCCAACGTAGGCGACAGCGGACATACTGACGACTGCAGTGAACACTGAAAATGGTCAGCAATGAGGTAGTGGACCACGAGAAAGAAACTTACGGATAGGATTGAAGCAAACGACGGACTTGACGAGGCCAACCAAACGGTTAGTATGCGTCGGCGGGGCGGGAAAGTAGATCCCCGTGCTGCGATGCGCTTGGGAAGTAGCAGACGTCCATATATCGAGAGTCCCAACAGCCCGCGTCACAGAACTTAGGAACGACTACGAATCCCAAGATCTGTGGTTGCATCTTGGAACGTGGACTTCATCGACCAACGAGCCGCCGGCATAGATCTTGTCGAAGCAAAGAAGTCCAGAATGAGTTGATATAGGGGCTCCTTCCTATCAAGGCGTAAGTGGTAAGGCGAGATTCCGACCTCGTCGTACTTACTATGGATCTACAAAGCAGGAATAGAGGTGAACAAGAGGGAAGCAACGGCGTAATCGCTTCATACAGGCGCTCGCCAAGACGCCAGACTATATAAAGGAGAAACGGCGTACTGGGTTTGAAGATCAGTCCCACTGCAACCCACTGCAATATGGCGCTTGACGACGAAGACTTCGGTGAGTCACGATGAGTATCTACATGCCAGCCGCTTATCCTTTGGTCTGTACAGCGAAAGGAATGTGCGGTTTGCCCGGCGAATTGGTCGGACGCGTGGTCGGCTTTCTCAGCATTCGAGAGCTGCTGGTCATAGCCGAGTTGAAGGAATGGGCGGCTCAATCTCACGAGGAACTTCACGATCGTTTCTCGGCGTTGATGAAGCAGTCCCTTCTCCCAGTGGATGCGACACAACAGATGATGGATAGAACCAATAGCGTCATCTCCGGATCCGGCGCCTTGTACGTGTGCAACCCTGGCCCTTGGGTTCCACGCGACATCGACTTCTACTGCCCTTTGGGTGCACTTCGCAGAGTGATTCGTTTCCTGGAGAAACACGGATATGAAGAAGTTGTTGAGTCGAAGGGAGAAGGAGCCGAGGGTGGGGACAACGCAACTGGTAAGCATAGACCGGAGGGTACGGTACAGACTGGGCACGACTGAGAAAATTTCAAAGGTGGCCTGGCCGATGCGACGGGGGGGAGCACTATGCCAGACGTCCAGCACCAGATCGTCAACGAAGCGGATGACGAAGATACAGATGGGAGTGAAGACGAAGGTGACTCGCAGCCGGAGCAAATGTACGCGAAGCACGTCATGAAAAACGTCGTAGTGTTGCAGAAAGGAGGAGTGGGCGGGCCTATACTGAACGTCATCGAATCCTTGTTGCCTTGCTCGGAAGCGCCTATCTTCTGCTTCCATTCGACAGCGGTGATGAATGTTGTCACCTCGAAGGGCGTGTCTTGCTTTTATCCGGAATGGACGCTACAGGACAAAGGTGAGCCCAATGTTTGCTGAAGCGAGACCCCTAGTACTAACTATTAGTTAGGTGTTGTGAACAGGGCGAGCGGACTGACCGCATGGAAGGCGGCAGAGCGAAACCGCGAACATCGCGAACACAAGGGTCTTACCAAGTACCGCGAGCGGGGGTATACCATACATGAAGACTGCGGGAGTCTCCACAAGCCAGGGGAGAAGATATGCGAGGCTTGTGGCCCTTTCGCCATGAACTGGGACGCTGGACTGTCTATGACGTTCAAACAAGGGGGCACCTTCGCCGTAACCGGTCGAATCTTCTGCTGGCGCCTCGGTCAAAGGTTGGAGGAGCTAAAGAAACTATTCTGGAAAGATCGGGGTGCAGTGATAATCGTGCAAGGTGATGGAGATGGAAGGGCGTTGGTTTACGACGGGTACTTGAAAGTAAAGCGGTTGTTGACGAGAGAGGGCGTGAGGCGGTTCTTCCCTAGTACAACGTAGACCGATATATGCGTGGTTGTATCGCATCGAGCAAATCAACTGGTATGATATGGTACAGAATCAAGATGGGATAGGGTAGGACGAGGGGCCGACTGAGATCGCCGGTTTGAGGTTATTGGATCGTCGAAGGACTGACTGTCTCGATACTGGAAATGAATAGAGGGCTGTACTGTGATGTCGAAGGGGCGCGGCATCTTGTCGTCGGGTCTGCTGCAGGTCGAGAGAGGGTTGGCCAGCAAGTTTTGATGGAAGGAAAAATAACACGGTCGATGCGTGGGACGTAGGGGACAAAATGACATGGTAACCGGGTGTTCGCGTTCGACGACGTTGACGAAGAATGGCGAGGGCGAGTAGGTGTAGGTTTCAAACGAAAGGCGGAGGGCGTTCTGAGGTGGTGCTGGCCAAAGTTGGGGATCGCGGTAACGGAGACGAACAGATCTGGGAAGAGAACCAAGGCGATCGAAGCGGTGGCGTGTGCAGCAGCGTTTGAGGCGAAGCCAAGGGAGTTATTTGGATAGGAGGCTCGATCACGAGCAAAGTGCTCGACAGCTTGACTCGACAGCGAGCACCCGCTCGAAAGAGCTGCACGTTCCCCTCTTAACACGCAACGAAAGCATCCGCTGAGCGAAGATACCCCAGTACTTGTTCGAGTACGTATCGCCGCAAATGACTTTGAAGGCGATCATGAAGGCAGGGGTGAACAGGCGGTTGCCAGAACCCCGCGCGGTCGTAAAGCGATCCTTCAGAGGCAGGAGCAGAACAAAAGAGACGGAAGTGACGGCGGGATGGTGGTGTTTGACGGATACAGGACAAACACGATGAATGGGGGAGCATGGCCTGGGGAATAGTGGCTGCGGTAGCGTACTCAGGTCAGGAGATGCGGCGGGTCATAAACCGCACGCACAGCCGGTTCATAAACCTAAAGGGAGCCAAAATGTGAGTCCGAAGACATTAACGAGCGCTCCAATAAACACTCACCGAACGTACTTGATGAACAGTTCAGCGAGAGGCGTAAGGAAACTGGGTAATGTCCTCCCAAACTTCTCTCCGACACATCTTGTCCGTCATAGCCCATCCTTGCGCAGCTTCTCGCTGCCTCCCACGGAAGCTACGCTCTTCAGCTTCATGTCCCCTCGGGGGGTGCATTAAGGAAATCGCATTGGCTTTATAGACACTGTCCTATTCCCGCCGTTGACTTGACATTGCTCGGTGTTGGCTGGTTTTGCCGTTGGCAGGCCTTGAAGGCTAATTGGCGCTCAGTTCAAACTTCCGGGTCGTGGAGGGTTGGCTCGGACAGGTGAGAGGGTGCTGGCGAATACGGTGGGTGCTCGGGATGATGACGCAAAGGTATGATTCAGCCCTGGAGCTCCATTGGCGGGGAAGGTAGGTGTTTTAAAGAGAGACCAGGGAGAAGATGTATTGACCGAGAGCAGGAACTCCCTGCTTGTACCGGTTTCTCGCCTTGCCGACGGTTTTCCCGGCCTTTCGACACTGCGACCGCGGTATCTAGGGTTGGTATGGTTGACGTCGTTTGGTGAGCACGAGCTATTGGATTACTAGGGTGGAGTATGTAGGGGACGCGGTGTTATTGGGTAAGTCGCTGAATGAATGGACAGTTCGCAGGCCATCTGTCGTTCGGCTGGAGGCGGGAGGATTAAGCCAGCGGGGTATGTGAGCGCACTCGATGAACGTGAACGACAAGGTAGGTAATGTGCCGCTGTGACGAAGGGATTAGGTCTGTGTTCGAAAGCGGGTTTCAAATCGCCTACCAGTTGGTTCGTTCCTCGGCGATCATACCATCCCAAAGGTTGCACCGAAGGATTTGAGCCAAGTCGATGTGGTAGACAGCAATGTGAATCAACGAGGACCGTTTAGCAATGACGAAGGACAAAAGGTACAAAGGCAAGGCTGCTTCATTGCACGCCTGGGGCTGGCTCGATGAGACCCATATGTCAATCATTTTAGCTAAGCTGACGTCATGCATCACCCTCAGGCACCTCCTGAACGATCGTGCCCCTCATCATACAGTTCTATCCAATTAGATCACATGGTACACGCCAAGACAAGCGGTGGAGGCGTACTAGGTACAACGGAGCAGGTCAGGACGGTGGATATATACATTCGGAAGCCATGGAAACGTCGATGAACAAGAAAAACAAGAAAAAAACAAACAAACAAACAAACAAAACGGAACTACAACAAAAGGCATCGATACACAATTGAGCAAGAACCATGCTAAAAGCTTCTGGAAAGATCTGACAGGAGGGTATGCGGGCTCGGTGAACGACTGAACTGCTAAGAAATGAATATGTCACGAAAGCGTCCATGGGCTTGACGAGGGTAGGTAGACCAAGAAAGGGGATGACGATCTCGTCCATCAAGGCGGATCCTCCAAAAGAGTCTGTCCTTCCAAACATGTTGAGCAGGCCATTGAATCGACCGCACCCAGAGCCGGAACGTTATGAGCCACCGCGTCGGGGTCGTTCGACGCCTGATTTAGACGGAGGTGCAGCTGACACGTTCAGGTAGCACGAGCTGGAACTCGATGCCATCCACCCGCATCGTAGTAGAACGTCCTTGATACGTCGGAGTATCTGACAAGACGACTTGACTCGAATCCTCGACAGAAGAGCCCACAGAAAGAACTTCAGGCATCGAGGACGAGGAAGGGGTATTGGGCAAGGATACGTTCGCGTACGGTAGGATGACCGATTCTGTTGACGTGGTAGTGGCAATAGAGCTAGGCGGTTCGACGTGGGCAGAGATAAAGGCTGTAGGAGGGGTGGGCGCAGAAGGAATGTTGGCTGGATAGAGCAATTCGGCAGAGGAAGGGTATGTATGGTGATCGATGGGCGCGGAAGGACCAAGCGAAATATGAGGGGGAGTCTCCGTAGTCATTGAGGGATCTGTCGACACCGGTGAATGCGGTTGGATGGGCGACTGGGGTAAAGGGATGGAAGCAGGCGAGCCGGCCCACGCGAGAGCTGGGGTGTACGCAGGAGGAACGAACGCAGAAGGTGATTCCAACGCTACCCTCCACGCAGATCCGGATTCTTCGAAGACATCGTCGTGCCCCACCGAGGTACCGTGGACAACAGACGCTGGCACCGCATCGACGTTGCTATAGCCGATTACCGAAGGGTACAGATGGGAATCGTCGTTGTCGGGGGGGTCGATGCCTGATGATGACGCGTCGGGTTCGGCGGGAGGTGAAGAATCGTCTGGGGACAGTGCCATCCGCTTCGAGACCATGGAGTAAGGGTATATCGGGTAGGAACTACGTGTCCTACCGAAATCGTGCATGAAATGCACCGCGAAGTTCTCCAAGGTCTGCTTATCGATGGTGAGGTCCCAATCAAGTAGGGCGCACATATCCCTTTCCATCTTATTGACCTCCTTCAGAGCGAACAAACGCCCGGACGCTAGTCTCCACGATTTGTTGTCGTATGTTCTATCCATAAGGTACTTCGCAGAGAGCATAGTTGTCGCCAATATGATGCGGTGGCCGATGATAGATCGATCGCTGGCGTCGACGGTGCACTTAAGACGATGGATGAGGACGAGAGAAGAAAAGATGACGGGTGCAGGCAGTTTGGTACGATAGAAGAGATACCAGATAAAATTGGAGAGCTTGTGCAATGGCGTCTGGGTCGTGTTGCCATTCTTCATGTGCAGTTTTGAGGAGCAGTTGAAGGTATAGACCAGATAACGGGCACACATCTGCCCGTACACCTCGAACCGACGAAAAGGCTCCTTTGGCAACCCACTCACGATCTGCCGGACGATTTTTATTTCATGTAAGGAAGCGAGAAAGAGAGAGACGTGGCATGAGAAACTCACCTGCGTCAATAAGCTATCCTGGTCATTTGCTGTAGTGCGAATGGACTGGGTAGAAGGCATCGTAGGCAACGGGCAAAGGATAGAGGCTGTGGTACAGATGGGATGAGCAGTTGTGAAAATCAGACGAGAGTTCAGAGAGTACCTCGTGTCAGAGTAAAATAAACAACGGAAAGGTGAACGTGACTCGGGACGTTCGATACGCGGGAAAAGATGTCTTCGCCCAGCGTGGTCGGACTCGGCCTCGGCGTTCATCCCAGTCACCACCAAAACGAGTAAAAATGGGCGGGACGTTCTGATGGAACCGGCGAAGAGTCGCACACGAGCTTTGACCGACGCTGTCAGTGAGGAGCAGTTACATCTGGACGCAAAAAGGCTCACCGTTTGGGTACATGGGATGAGTGCGCCATAGATTGGCACCAATGCAGAAAGCATGGCGATGAGAAGAGAGTACAGCGACCTGCATGCTGGTCCAGTTCCAGACGACCCTGAGCCATGAGGCTTGGACACCAGTTCGGGGTGACTCAAGACGATGGGTGGTATGCCGTCCCATCTTAAGGACGAAGCTGAAGCTGGTGCCGACTAGCAGCTATGCCATGAGGATATCGACCCCAGTAGGCGCCGGGACGCACTCCACTAGAAGGTGGGTGGGGGCGAATCGACAGCAGGAGACAAAGTTGCAACATTTCGTCCGTAAGGTAGCCACAGTCGGACCAAATATGCAATGATAGTGACGTCGGAGGGTAGAATTGCCCTTCTCAACAGTTTGTGTGTCGAGCATCTTCAATCATTGGTATGAGACGGGCGGCATGCTGCACTTTATCAAAGCCCATTAGGACTGGGTGTCGCCACTATGTCAGACAACTCGAAACACTGACCTAAATGCGTTCGAACAAGGCCTACAGTGAGGTACGAGCAGAAATGCCCCACCATACGGTCGAGATATCGAGACCGGACCCGAGAGAGTCGAGAAAACCACGGATGAACCGAGCGACAGGCCCAGAGAGTTGATAATCACCACTGGGGAGGGAGTGGCCGCTGTGATGGCAGCATAACCTAAGGGTCAACAGACTGATACAGCCGCAATATCTCAGATACAATGGCGGAAGGGGCGGAATTGCCAAGTTATAGGGGGAGAAAATGAAGGTAAATGGCCGGGTTGGCGAGAGAGATAGTGGTGGTACGGGAAAAACGAGGGAACGAGAAGGGGTCGTCACAAATCTTACCTAAGATGGGTTACGTTGACGCCGCTCACCTTTTGTCCCCCGCCCAACACCTACCGCCTCGCCCACTAAGGATGATGGAGCCCTCAACGACCTAATCCGCCGTGCAATAGCACACACGACCCACCCTTGATTCAGGTGTACATGTGCTGTCCATGGTCCCATCCGCTCGGTCGCAGCAACTACCCACCCGCAAACCAGCATCTACACTACACGGAATCTTGGTTCCAATGCGACGACAGCCGCTCATTTGCCACCGTATCGAATTGCCCCAATTGCAAAATGTAGCTGGATACTAGCGTTCGTGCCAGGCGTGGAAGGGGATATGGAGAATGGCAGTGCGTACCAGAAACCTTCTCACCCCAGATCGTGAACCAATGAAACGTGCACTTGCACAGTTACATATTCACGGATACGAACGAGAGGGTTTGAACGACGCCACTCCCCCAGCTGGCAGCAGGCGACCATGCGAATGTCGAGGATGCACGTACCAACCGATCATCCCATCTCGACATACAGCCCCGACAACAGCTCGACACATCCACCTCCTGCTCCCATCCTTACCTGACTCCACGTTCATGGTTCACGGTAATGGTAGGCGGCTACCAGGGTCTGCGGAACGGCTACGGTGCACACCAGAAGATGGCCAATTCGGCGGCCTAGACCACAG
>JANDKE010001167.1:0-16364 GCA_027627275.1 Coprinellus aureogranulatus
TCTCCTCGCGCTGCAAAGGCTGCGCTGCTTCAGCAGCAGCGGCAAAAGGTCGCCGCCGCCCAGGCCGTTCGTCGTGAAAGCGTGTATCTCGAGGAGGAGTATCGTGACGAAATCAGGTTGTACATGCACGACATGGAGGTGAGCTCCGCACATCGCCCTTTTTGATGACCCATCATTAAGCGCATTTGCCACTCTCTCAGCAAAGCACAATGTCGTCCACGCAGTCGATGGATCAGCAGCCCGAGATTCGTTGGCATATGCGCCCTTGTCTGGTCGACTTCCTCGTCGAGATCCACTTCACATTCCGGCTGCGGCCAGAGACCCTCTATCTCACGCTCAACATCATCGACCGATACGTCTCACGCCGTGTGGTGTACATCAAACACTACCAACTGGTCGGTTGTGCTGCTCTCTGGATCGCTGCAAAGTTTGAAGATGCCAAGGATCGCGTCCCTACTGTTCAAGACCTCGCATCGATCTGCCGCGACGCCTACGAGGAGTCCGCGTTCATCCAGATGGAAGGCCATGTCCTGTCAACCATCCAATGGACCTTGGGCCACCCCACCGCTGAAGCCTGGCTTCGGCTAATGTGCTGTGGTCCTGTCGCTGAAGATATCAAGGTGCAGCACGTTGCCCGCTTTTTGATGGAGATCACTCTGTTCTACCGCGAGTTTGTCAAGTTCGCACCATCGACCATCGCGCTCGCTGCCCTGACTTTGGCAAGGCATCTTTGTGGTAAGCCTCGTCGCTACTGGGAGGAGACGGAAGAGTGCTACGAAGTCGTTGACCTCTTGGACACTCGCCTGGCGAAAAACGTCAACGACCTGTCGGAGACTTTGGTCAAAAAGTACTCGTATGCATTCTACTCAAAGGCAGCCACCTTTGTGGTTCAGTACTATCTAGAAGGGGGTCGCTTCTCACGCCACGCCTCCCTTCCACTTCCTGTCACCCCCAAGCGTAACTCGGTGTCCGCGTTCAGCACACCCATGAGCACGACAACATCCATCTCTGATATGTCTGACGATATGCCAATGACGCCCACGACTCCCCCGACGCCTCCGGCGTACACGAGCGAGTTTCCAAACGCCTACTCGTCAGATGACAAGGAAAACATGCCCTCGACGTTTGAGCCTGTCATCAACAAGATGCGTGTGGAATCGCCTCCAGAGCAGTATCTCCCCCACGACTACGTCGCCTACAGTCGGCCTGCCCTCCACAGTCTCAATGTCCTGTCACCACGGACAGCTCTCGTCTCATGACGCTTCATTCGACAGTCTCTCCAATCCCCTTGACGTATCGCACCCGACCAACCCACAACAATCGCAAAAATGTACTACCAATACACGTCTCATCGACATCTCCTTCTCTGTCTCTCTCTCTGGCATCTCCTCTCTCTGTTCTTGCAATCAACCTCCATGCAATCATCACTATCCCTTGCAATTGTTTCAATACATTTCAGCATCATCTCAGTCTCTTTGGAGTGCATGCAGTTGGATGGAAGGACGACAAGCGGAGGAGAGGTTAGACTGGTTGCGTTCTTCCGCTGCGCATCTGTTCTTCCCGCGCAGCGAAGTCATGGACCATTTTCTCCCAACCACGACCCCGTTGCTTGTCCTTGGGTTTCATTGTCCTCACATAGAGATTATTGCGCTCCTTGCATAACTTCCCCCTTGTAGTCTCCACCATCCATCTCCTTGACACTCATCCACTTCCTCCTTCTCACTATGCATTCTTCCTCATCAGCATCATTTCATCTTCGTTTCTTTCATTCAATCCAATTTACTTCCCCCGCATTCAAACCACCGGGTTATCTCCCGCCTCCTCCACCACCTTAGTACCAAGTATATTTTATTCTTCACCTTATCGTACTTCTACTTCTTATTCAGTCCCTCAATCTGTGTATTCGTCCCTTCCACACTGGTATCCCCACCAGTTCTCGTCGCCGCCATCTTGGACAATATCCATCCCACCCCCGCCTACCGCCCCTCGCTCGTAATCGTTTAACCACACCCTTCTTCCTTACGGCTTCGGCACCATTTGTGTAGTATCCGATAGCTGCACATGAAGGATTTGTTTCGTGTTTAACATCGCTGTTGTGTCAAATTCCTCGCCGTTCCATCGCTATCGTTCAATTGCAATTATCTGCTGTCCGCTCTCTGCCTGAATACCACCATACGATACCATACCCTCTGTTGTTCACTGCATCGCGTTGTGTCCAGTCGAATATACAATGTTTATCCGGAAGATGCCGCCGATGAGGGCACTGGCAGAGGTTCCAGGAGCGGCGATATCACCCCATGGCTTCGTCACTGGATGAGCAGAGAATGTTGGATCTTGTTCGGATTGAACCAGATTCTGGCGTGCCCTTTTCCTTCACGTCTCACGGGAAAGGGGCAGCTGCGCAATACCCGAATCGTACATTGTACTCAGACGTACTGTAGGTGCCCGCCTCCTCGAACCCGCGTTCGCCACTGACGCGGATGGAGCTAATGAGGTAGACCCGGTGGTCACCACAATTCCAACCAAGAGGCCAGTCACCGCAACGTGTTCTTGTCCATATCAAATGCTTGATCGTATATGACCTGGTTATCGCTCTTGCTTCCATTCATCTTGTCGTCCAGTTGTGATTTTTCGCACAGAGCGCCTGAACTCGGCGATGGTGAGCAAAAGAAGTGTGATAGTCCTTGGAAATGGATCTACATCTTCCGAGCGCTGAAAGAGAGTGAAGGGGTGCTTGAGCGGATGCGGCAACGAGGCCATACAGCAGTGGTATCGCCAGAGGAACCAACACCGGAATGGTAGGTTAACCGGATGTTGCTTTCAGGGTACGAGCAGGTGCAGGTCGCACGGATTGCGTCCTAGACGGCTTTCACACCTCATTCCAACCAGGTGTCCGAGCACGCCTCTTGCCGGCGAGATTTCCCCAGCCCTGAGTCGTCTTTCTAAGGTCAGGAACTAACGTTCCCGGTTGACAAGTCTAATTAGTGTCGCCCACCTCGAGCGCGTCATACCGTCAGGGCTAAGGCTCGTTGACGCAGATCTGACGTACCATGGACCGTCTGAAAATGTGCACGGTACGGTATCGCGTCCAACACTCGTCTTCCGCCACCGAGCGGTCACGAATATTGCGTCAGTAATATTCCACCTAGGTTTCTGGTGGGCTGAAAAGTTTATATGCTGTTATGCTGAGGCTTCGGAGAGCCAAACAGAAGATGTGTTGAGTAGCTAAAGCCTAACATCACGACCAACTCACGACGGGTTTGCGTTCACAGTTTAGTAGTATACGTTCACCTCCAAGGCGCGATCAGCAGGGAGATTCGAGTCTCTTGTTCTGGTCTGTTCTGTCATATACACGAGGCTCTTCCATTCTACGGGCCACGCCTAACGTGTTCGGCATGGACAATAAGGGCTTCCATTCGTCACAGGGCAGTGCCCCTGACGACCCACCAAGAGCGGATGAATGTGAAGAGAAGGGGAGGCTCTGGCAACATGCGCACCTCCGCCACTTCCCGTGCCTCTGCACCCGGATATCCCTTACAAAGTTCGATATCCGTGGTTCTAGTGGCGAGCTTTCGAAGTCTGCGGGTATGAGTCCATACCTGAGCCATTACGAGCCTGAGGTGCTTGGTGAGCATAGCGGAAGGGTAGGCGCTAACATCCGATCTCCCGCCAGAACATGGCTGGCAGCTTCTAGTCGAATTTCGTTATCCAACACCCATTGAACATTGAATCGAGGTATGTCTTTCCATTTGAATAGATTGAAACAATGTTACAGTGGGTGTGTTTTCTTCCCTTCCCGTGTCTCCAGCGACGCAGCCGCCCTGTCTGTCGTGGTGATTCTCGTGAAGGTCGACGCCGCCACCTACCAGACTCCAATTACTCGAGGATCCACTTGTCTCCGTCCCTCTTGATGTTTACAGGACGCTTCTCATCCAAGCTAATACGACCAGCATGCAAGATGGCTGTGGTGAGGACAGTGTTTAGAATGGTGGGAAAGCCATGCCCGTCGAATTCCTCGGGCTTTGATTTACCCTCATTGACGCTCTTGGAGGCGTCAATGAACTTTTCTATGGAGATGTAGCCGTAGCCACGCTGACCGTCGAAGTGACCGGTGTTGGATGGCGAGTATTTCATACTTTATGCGGTATATCAATGTTCAGCTGCACGAAACCTAAGGCGAGAGAACGTACTAGAAGGGATTCACCCATGCCTTCCCTGTGTCATCGTTTGTCACCTCGTAGCCACGGTGTGCTTGGTCAATCGCAAGGTCACCCTAGAATATGGACACACGGATCAGGGAAGCTCGGAGGGTAGTAGCATCGAAGCTAACTGCACCTTTTCACCCATGTAGTACCAATGCTGGGACGTATGCACTCCGGATTTCAGAGGAGCGGTCCAGGATGCTGTCGAGATGGCAGTACCCCTATGGTTCGGGCTTTTGAGTGACTGGAAGTCAATCATCAAAGTGATGGTATCCTCAGTATTTGGGACACATTTATACGGCTCGCTGGTGGCGATACCAGCAGCGGAACTAGCAACGACGCGAGTGGGGACAGCGATATCTTGGAGAATCCAACAGCAGATATCCACGTGGTGTGACGAGAGATAGTAGCTGCCAAGCGAATCGTCAGTACATTTGTTCTGAGGGTTGACAGCGAAAGGGCCAGCTTGCCTGATATCAGAGTCCTTGCCTGCCCAAGCTTTGAAAGTCTCCAGTTGACTCTTAGGCTGTGCCATCCAGGCATTGAAGAAGTTGAACTCTCCGAGGGTAGCAACGCGCGCTTTGGCGTCGCTGTAGGTGGGGTCATACCTAGCCAATGCGATTAGCGACATTAGACTTTATCCAACAGCGAATGCCCTATTATATCTTACCGCTTGTGATGCTCAACCCAGCAGACGACGCCCTTCTTCTTGGCAGCCTCGATGAGAGTGTTGTGATGCTCAAGCTTCTGAACGGCAGGTTTTGTAACGAGGACATGGAGACCACGTTCGATTGCGTAGAGTGCAATCGGGAAATGGGTGCCTGCGTTACCGGTCCGAGTCAATGACATCGGGGAAGGTGTATTGCCATTACTTACTGTCAGGGGTAAAGATTATGACCGCATCGCCAGGCTTGAGGTCATCGATAGCTGCCTTGTCTATAGCCCAGATTCAAGGTCTACGCGCGATTGATAAGAAAAACACTCACAGGCCTCAGGGTCAACCTTGCCTTCCTTGGGATACTCCTCGAAACTTGACTCTGCTTCAGTTTCCGCGACTAACCCGAACCGAGATGGCACCCACGTCAAGTCCATGTCTTTGTAAACACCGCCAATATTCTTGTCTAGATGCTGGCGGATGGCGGGGAACTTTCCCCCATTAACACCAACCATTCCGAGCCAGTCGACCTGCTCAATCGCGTCAATCAACTGTGGGACGCATTGAACCTCGCCCCCCAACCTTGCCCAGCCGCCGCAAGTCAAATAGGGTGAGAGCGACAACCTGCACATTGATATCGTGTTAAATGTAGAACTCCAGATGATTGCAATCGCAAGCATACACCAATCTATACGAATGTCAGTTTGAATTTTGGAACACGGGGGATGAATAACGCGCCTTCTTATCGGACTGAGATGCCCCAGAGCCCGTCCACCCAGTGGTGTACTCCCCCTGTAAAGAATGAGATGGGCACCCTGTGCTATCCCGGCTCATTACTTACGGTACCACCTATGGGTCGCCTCAGTCAGCGGTTTAAAGACAATATCGGCAGCCACTTACACATGAGAACGTTGATTTTCTTGTCAGAGGCCATTATTGAGGATGAAGAGGGAAGAGAAGGCGCAGGTGGGTGGGTATTCTTGAAAGCCTTTTCTGGGGGCGCATCCGACGTGATACCTGCACCCCGTGGTTTTGGCGCTGGTCGGCGGGCTTGCGGGCCGAGGCCGAGAGATACCTGGCTGAAGCGAAGTCGACGGCGCTGCTACGTCACTAAGCAGCTTCTGGCAGAATGAGATCTTGAATCTTTCGACATTTGGTGAAGGATCCAAGCTGGAAAGGAAGTCCTGGATACGCTTCGGGTCATTCCAGCTCGCCATGATGTCCCTGAAGACAGAGTTGACGAGTGTGGGCTGTTCGACGTGAACCGTACTCGTAAGGTTACAGAGCTAAAAGGACGAAAGATGAATTCCGGCATGAAATACAGCAATTATAGCAACGTACCAGGTAAAGTAGCCTTAGTCCGAGACGGTGCCTTTGAGAATCGTTTTGTTCCAGGCAGTAGAGGATGATCTTAGTTACCAAGGAGAAGTCCCATCTCGCGGTGGAGGTACCTCGCGGTGGTGGCAGCTGCTCCAGGAAAAGAGGAGAATAGCGAACTGAGAGGTGGCAATGAGAGATCGACGGCGCCCACAAGGAGAAGAAAACACGACGTACCGTTATCTCGCTTTGCCGTGACATCTTCATCTTTCTCAAATAGGCAGACCAACCAGTTCAAAAAAGGCCACGCTTCATCAGAAACTATGCCAGCTGTTCCTGTTTGAGAATCTAGAAACAGAGCTTGGCCAATGGAATGATCACGGCGCAACTTCGACTTGCCCTTCGGTGAGAAGAAAACCTCATTTCGGAATGCAAAGCCTTCCTCCAGAAGCTCCCAGCAGTGTTTTGCACCTTTGATGCAGGTGGCTTGCTTGGCCAGCAAGGAGTCCGTTAGCTCTTCTGGAGCACTTTCGGACAAAGTATATGATGGGAGCGCTCGACCCAAAGATCCCGGCGAATTTGTAGCGATGAGGGAGTGCAGCAGATCTAACGATGCGATTGCTGCTTTTGGCTGGATTTGGGAAGAAGTTGGGGCGATGCGAGACTTCCGGGGCGTTTCTGTGACAGTTCTTGGATGAGGAGACAAAGAAGGTCTGTGCACTGGGTGGAGGGCAAGGAACATGAGCTGCCTGATGTGGGAGCTACGGGATGTGTGAGTGCGGAGCTTGGATGTCGACTGGTCGCACCTACGCCGATGGTTTGTGCTGGGGTGACCGCAGTTGCAAAAGTATCTCTATCCCAGCCTCATAATGGCCTTCTTCAATGATGTCGTCTACCAGGCCCCTCTGATGGTTATTCATCTCCCACTCTTGACGAGAGGCTTTTGCTTTCTGGTCGTTGGCCATGGTTGTAAGAAGGCGGAGATCAACCTAGTCCCAATTCACCGCGCACGCACGCGAGCTGCGTGACACTGCAAGAAACACGATCACATGACTGTGACCAAGTCACTCCTGGCAGGCTTTTTCACGTCTTCGCCATTAATGATAATATTCTTGAGGTGCGCGTATGATGCCAATTCAGCACACCATCGACGGTCAATGCCATGTAAGAAATGTGATCCGATTTATTATGCGACACCCCGCAATAGCTCTAGAGAAGGCACGGCCCGAGGTTACAGTCGGAGAGTCCGAGGGAAGATCTTGGGACCTGGTGGGATAGATAGAGAACCTTAAACCAATTTAGTGGTACGTATGTGCAGGCGAAGTGCAGATCTGCGCAGCAGGCGACTATCTTTGATGCGGAGCGTTCAAACGATGGCAGGAACTTATCCGAAGTGGTGAGCCGGGGACCAAGTCCTTCATGGTTTCCATCATAAAAGTACTTGATCATCACGATTGCTGAATTGTATGGCTGTATACAGTAGGCAAGCACTGCGAACGGAGCCAAAGAGAGGAGAGGTCCCTCGGCCCCACATCTTTGGACACATCCCGTCACTTGCCAGTGACAAGAATCGCATCTAGGTGCCATCCGAAATCATTGTTTCCTTGCCGTTTTGGAAAGTTTCTCGCGAGTCAGGCAAGGGGCAGAAGAGCTCAGGAAAGAGAATCCAGTGCCAAGTAGCCCGTCGGGCAACAGAGCGCGATGCCAGTGGTCCCTCTGTGCCCCGGTACTCACTACGACGGTAACCAGAGCTAGGTGTTGGTGCTTGTTTGGCTGAGATCATTTCAAACAAGTTTCGCACCTTCCAAACTTGGGTCTTGCGCGTTCAAGTTTGCTGCAACCCGTCAGCGACCCAATTGCTCAGGCTCAATTTGAATGCTTCGTGCCCGTGTGCCCCAGTTCCTGTTCTTCCTATCGCGTAGGAATTTTGCCATGAAGCAAGACGTCTTTCCGGTAGGACCCATCCAAGCCTCTATTGAAGAAAAGGTAAGAACGGTAGCCCTTGTAAGAGATCGACATGAAGAGGCCTGACCTCACTTGAATACACGTAGCTCACGGCGCGGCTGCGCCCGAAATCCCTGACGATTTCCAATGACTCCTGGCAGCATCGTCATCATGCTGCTATGAGGGAAGAGGGCGGAGGAAATGGCGAATCCCGTACGTATCCTAGCTGGATTGGTCCGACGCTATCTCAGCAAAGTCTCTCTATGCCCGGCCAGACTTTACCATAAACATTGTTTCTGATGAATTTCGGGGCAAAGTGGGTCCCTTCACTCAAATGTCACGCATGCCAGAAGGCGCCAATCTCACTACTCTATCCAGTCCACTATGCAGCGGCATAGGATGATCCATTCCGCCCTGTCGGAGGAGCTCGCTGGCCCCGTGCATGCCTTGTCCCTTCAGACGAAGACCGCTGAGGAGGCTGAGGCTACTTCTCAGGGTTAATGCTCTGGATCTCCCGTATGATCAGCTGAATTCCGATTTGTTCATCAAACAACTTTCGGTCAGGATATCTATCCAAACCTGAATATTGACGATTCAATTCTATATCCCATTATTCCTCACTTTCACTACGCTCATGGCCAGTCGCATGCACCTCCCGGTTGCGCGGTGTGAGATGCTCCCCCATCCATGAGCGTACCTCCCATCTTTCAAAAGCTCGATCTCAGATTCCCGTGATCTGGGTGAATCACCATTCCGACACACACTTCCACTCCCTTGATACATACTCACGACCAGCAACAGAAGTCTCGAATTAGTCGAAGGGCTGTGCTTTTCATCAAATCGCCACAGACACGGATACAATGGGCATATCCGAATCTCTCTTGTAAATCCTTTAAATGCTGTCTTTGATGACCCGAACTCGCGTGAATGGATGCGCTCATTTGCACTAATCACCAATTCTCCTTTCCACCGCATTTGAAATGCCCTCCTCGCGCAGTAGTGAAGACCAGAGAGTCACTCTTCCACCAATACGAGACTTATTTCGAGGTGCGCCCGTTGTATTGAATCCTTACCGGGCCCGCGGTATGGCTCACCGTCCTGCAGATGAACTCGCGCGGCATCCCAGGCATGGGCAAGAGTCGCCGCCAACAATAATGGCTCGCCTACGCGTCTCCGATACGAACGACGAGAGACTTACTCGCTCCGAATCTTCTTCCGGGTATTACAATCATCGGGCCTCCAGCGTATGTGCATATCGTTGGCGCTTCTCCACCCACTTATGAATGTGTGAAGCAGAGCAGAAACATTCTCAGACCGAGCTCTGACCATAGCCATTCACGTTGCCCTAGCCTTGACAGAGCGTCCGAATGGGATCGCCGTGGCTCTGGCACAGTACCTGGATCCACATTCAGTCATGAACCGACCCCTCAGACAGACTATGACCAACTCACCTTGCAGCGATCGATATCTTATCAACACCCACCCCCCCATTCTAGAGGCTCGGTGTACTACGATGGCGGCGGCGTACCAAGTGGCTTGCCTGCTCACCGCGAGTGCCGGGCTGAGGCCCATTATACGGATACCCCGACATACCCGCCATCACGGTCGCATACGGTGGGCATCTTGCGCCCTTCCCCATGGCCTATATCAACAGGGATGGATCGGAGTTACGACCTCGATGATGACGATAGAACACCTGTTGCTCTGTATGCCCCGCCCACTCATATACCAGCGTATGTGGAAGAACCCGTGCCAACGGCCAAATACGAATGTCAGTATTGTGGCAAAGGCTTCAACAGACCGAGTAGCCTCAAGGTAAGTAGCTACGGACGTCTTTCAGGTATCAGGCGCTGATTGTCCGTGTCCTCCAGATTCACCTCAATAGTCATACCGGCGAGAAGCGTGTGTTTCTACTTTCTTTATAATCTGCACGCTCACTCGTTCTGATCAAATCCAATATGCCGACCAGCTTTTGCATGCCCCGTAGAAGGCTGTGGTCGCAGTTTTAGTGTCCTAAGCAACATGCGCCGGCATGCTCGTGTTCACACACAACCGCCAGGAATTGATCAAGAGGTCAACAGTGACACCAGTGACCGAGCGAGCGCTTCCCAAGGCTCCGACCTCTCATCCTCCTCATCGCACAGCTCCCCTCAGAACAAGGGCTTACCATGGCATCAGCGCAGGAGTAGTATTGCGTCCACCTCCAGTTCCGCCTCTCGGAGGAGCAGGTCTGATTCGTCAGAAGACGAAAGGCCAGACAAGCGAAGCCGGCAGTGATTCAGGGGCATACCCACCACATTGAATTTCGACTATCCTTATTATGATTTCCTTTTGGTTTCTTCTGCATCTGTACTATTTATCCCCCCTCATCGTACCCAGCTCGGACTCGCGGAACGAGGTTAAAGGACTGTCACTGTGTATGGTTTATTGCTGCATTATTTATCGACATTACTTCTGCGTCTTCGCTGCATCCTAGGGCACAATTTGCTCTGTAACTGAGCAACGTTCATTATTTTTTCCCAGCGCGAGATGTTCAAAAAGTCATCAGCTTGGTATGCTCTGGGTACAGAAAGACAGTCCCCATTCCCGGGCGAGGATGAGCGACGCAGTCGGACTAAGCCGCAGGCAACTCGTGGGGACTGACTGTCGTGACCTGCGGACTGTGTGGCACATTGTTGAATGACGCTGAGGCTACCAACTTTGAATTATGATCGATCAACGCACACATTTTAGCCCTCAACCACTACAGAGATATAGCGCGACCCTTCCCAATCGTGCGTGTTTCCCTGACAGAAGGACGACCCCTTACAGTGCCCTCGTCACCACCTCGTGGGGTGAGCAAGGGGTCGAAAGCACGCTCTATATGGGCGTATTCCACTGACCTTGGAGCTTTGTGAGTGAAGCCTGCGAAAGCAAGGGCCTTGCGGACTTCCAGGATCTGCTCTCCATGGATTTTATCCTTCAACACAGGGTCCCGGGTGGCGTCAGCAGGAGCTCCATTGGCTGGTGCAAGTGGCTGAAACAAAATGAATGAGATTGGGAATACAATTGGCAAGCATCCAGTACCTCAGGGGGGATGTCCGAGTCGAAATGCCTGGTATCTTCAGGGCTGGTCAGTTCCGGGCGATAAGGTGCGGGATAGCGGTGGATATTGGCCCAGTCCAGACCCTTAAACCAGGGGTGGGCCTGCATGGCGGGTAAAGTCAATAGAATTGTCCGGCCTTACACAGGTGAAACGACTCGGAGTGGACATACTTTGATGAGGTGCGCTCCATCCACGCTTGCTGCTGAACCATTTTGTGGAATAAATCCGCTGCGTCTGCTCTGAACAATGTAGGAGCCAGGCCTTGAAACAAACGGCGTCGTTTGCGATCCGAGACGGTCCTCCGGGTCGCACAATAGCTGCTGCATGAGGTTGACCCCTTCAGGAGTCACCCGTGGTCGGGAAGGAAAACGCAGAGACTGTTTCCAATTGAGAATTTTCTGCCGCGTAACATGACGCTGTAGAGCGGTGTTTGTGAATTATCCGAGGAAAGCGCCGGGTAGAGCCTTACTGAGTTGCTGACGAAAGGAGGGAATCTGGAGCGAGAAAAGGCTATGATTAGAGACGGTAAAAACGTGCCGGGTGAGGTGCGTACCCGTATAGGCACTCGAACATGATCACCCCGAGACTCCACCAGTCACAAGAGTACGTGTAACCTTGGCCGCGGATAACTTCCGGTGACACTGAAAAAAGGAGGGTGAGATATGTAGAAGAAATCTGGAGATCTGCCGGCTCACTGTATGAGTTCGTGCCGCAACTACAAGCTGTGTCTCAGGGCAAGTATGTCTGCGACAACAATAAAAATGCTTACACCGAGTAGGCAAGCTACAATTTGTTTGAAATTCAGTCATTGCTTCTATTCAATTTCGAGCCAATGCTAACCTTGCGCTTGTTCTTCTCCCGCCACGTAAAAATACCCGTTTGCCCGTCACCCCCACCCATGAGCAGTTCGATTTGCTTGGCGTCAAGGCGCTTCGTTTTCCGTCCGTCAGCGATCCCGTTGGAATCATCAAGGTCAATACCGTACTTGTGCAGCAGGTGTTGCCGCTGCTGCTCATAGTCTGCGAATGCATTAGCGAAAGAACAAACTCCGAACGGATTGTCAAACATGAGGTATCATGAGCCCAATGCAAATCAGTTCTGCAATATCGGTACGTGTAAGCAGCTGGGGAGACCGGGGATGGAGAGGAGGATCACACTTACGCCAATCCAAAGTCACTCAGCTTGATATGCCCGTCCGGACCGAATAGAAAGTTCTGATATCACGGTCTTCAGAATCGTTGCAACGAGAGGGGAAGAAAACATACGTCGGGCTTGATGTCACGGTGGATAAATCCGTGCTTGTGACATTGTTCGATGGCCAGAATCATCTGGGAGACGAGAACTTCGGTTACCTTGTCGTGGTAGGGGATAGAAGTAGAACTCTACCTCGGCGACATAGAAGCGTGTAAAGTCTTCCTCGAACACGTCTCGTTCGATAAGAAGGTTCAATAAGTCTCCGCCCCCCATGTACTCCAGAACCTGTAGATGCCCCCATAGTCGGAAATGAGCAAGAGTATTAATCGAAAAATGATATATGGGAGGTGCTCCCACGGTCAATAAAAACAGGGAGATGAGACTGACCAGATAGAGATTATCGCGGTCCTGGAAGCTATACCATAACTTCACAATCCAATCGGCCCCACCGGGGGAGTGTACGGAGGAAGCCGCCTTCAGGATGTCACGCTCAGCGCGGACGTGTCCTTCTTGTCCTTTCCGTAGCATATCAGCCTTCCGCATCTGTTGAGTAACAGCGTAAGATTCCATCCACATTGGACAATATCAAGAGTGAATGTCACCTGTTTTAGGGCATATAATTTTCCGCTGGACACTTCTTTCACCAGGGATACCACGCCAAAAGCGCCTAGTCCGAGAACTCAGCAGGACCAACAAGGGTGTGGATGCGAGATTTCTCACCGTGTCCTATCGTCTTCAGCTTGATAAAAGCACTTGGGTCAAGCTTCTGGCGAGTCTGCCGGAGGTATTCAGTCTCATTCTGTCTCCAACGAGCCCTGAGCATCTCCTTCTGCTCGGAAGTCAATTCCATTGCTTCCATATCGCGCTCCATTGCAAGGCGCCTCTGTTCTCTGGAGGGGACGTGACGAAACAAGGAGAAATAGATATTCTCGAAATAGATCCTGGCAGCCACGGCTTTCTCGAGTGTTGCCAAGGATGGGATAATGGGCTTCTGCGGTGGAGGGAGCGGAGGAAGATCTGTGTCAATAGTTACTTCCCTTTCGTCAACCTCCTGGATTCCAGGGTGCATCTGAAGGCCAGTTCCCATACGCAGAGTGGAATTGCCCCAACGAGCGGGAAGCCCATCATAGCTGAACGGTCCGATATTCACGTTCTCTTTCGCAGCAGTGGAAAGTGCTGAGGAGGAAGTGCTGCTGATGCCATTGACAACATGCAGCTGCCCGCAACCTGGATCATACAGGCTGTCTCGCGACTGGTTGTTGAATGCCTTTACGACTTCGTTGACGGCCTTGGCTTGGTGGTTCATGCGCACACGATTCTTGATGGGCTGCGCCCATTTTGGATCTGAGGTCACGGTTACGCATTAGGAAAGTGTGGCCAGGGATTGGAGAGGCCCAAATCTGACCTGCTAACTTTCCGATTCCATCTGGCCCCCATCTGGTTAGAAGGGCCTCCAATTGGTCCGCATCAGAGGCGTGCACGAGGTGGCTGACAAGGAACGATGCGGTTAAATGAACAAAGCATGGGGCAGAGCAATGAACGGGAAGGGAGACCTACACGAAGCCTGTCGGTTTCGAAACCATGTCTTTGCTCACTCTCCTTCCCTTCTTCGGCATAGCTTTGACTGCAGCATTTACCGGAGGTTGAATGTGTTCATATCGGGGTCCTGCCACGACGGTTTCTTCTGTCTGTTCCTTAGGAGGACCCCACAGGAGTCGCGAGGGCGAAGGTGTTGGTATCATCGCCAACAGATCGTAGAACCCCTTGTGCAAGAATGTGCCTACAGGAATAGACGAGGCTCCATGCGCATCGAAGACATCAGAGGAAGGCGCAGCGTAAGGAGGACCACCGTAGTTAGGCTCGTTCTGCAGAAACATAGCCGACGACATGGGCCCCCTGTACTGGCTATTTGCATATCTCCCAGCGACGTGATCGACAGGCAGAGAAGGGAGGGGACGGGAACCCATTATGACCACAGTGGTGAGGGTCCAATGGATGGTTCACCACAGGCCCAGACTGGCTCGACGATGTTGGGATTCAAGGGTCGACAACACAACATCCAGCGATACCAACACCCTATTCCAATCCATCTCTGGTACGCGGACCGTCATCACCACATTTGTCGATCACAGGATTAGCGTTGTCACGAAGCACGTGATGTTACGCGTGACAATCGACTTGCTCATTCAAATTCATTGTCAACATTTCCATCGCGTCCTGAAGCTGGCATAACTTGAAGGGGTTCCCGTAGACAGCGTGCGGGACGCCTCGTTGCGCGGTCCAGCTATATGTCTTAATGTTGACAACATCGCCTCAGCAACCGCCTTTTTGTCGTCTCTTCTCTGATATGATTGTCAAACCTCTGCGATTATGCCGTACGTGACCTCGCCACCTCGTGTTATCAACGATGCTCGCTGCACATTTGGCTCACACTTGCTACAGGCCACCATCGTGGAAGACGGCAACACAACGCGCATTTGGTTTTACGGCAGAAAGGCAATGGACCTCGAAGGCTGCGCGTAAATTTGGCTTTCTGGTATTTGATGCCGCCCAGTTTCGATTCCACTTTCCCCGCTTTGGTCATGTCGTTAGCTGAAATGAAAGCCAGGAGGGTTCCTGGAACCCGGTGCTTCTCATCGAGATCTAAAGAGTGAAGGGCTTGCTGGTCTCATCCTACCCTGAAAGCAAAAAAGCTGCCGATCACCGAGTTGCTCCTCCCTCGTTCGTCTCTTCTGCGACTTCCCGCTCGACCCGCCAGAGCGGCACTCCCTCTTGCAGGGTTCTGCGGCGGAGTCCGTCGCCCTGCTTCCGAGGCATCGATTGTGGAGATCTGGGACCAACTTGGAAGGTGAAACTGTTGACTGGACAGCTATGATAGGATCGATGTCGATGCTTGAACAAACATGCGGATTTAATTTCCAGAGACAGCAACAAACGATATCCACGCGTGTTAGTATGACATCTCTATTCTTTTCCTCCAAAAAGCCTTGCTAACTGGGAATTCGGAGCAAACGGCGTGGTGTGCCAGGTTCGGCCAGATTCAATCGTTGCTGCTTCTACCAATTAAGCCAGTCCCGACAAATAAGCTTTCGCTTACCTGTTTGTACCTGTCTCCTCGCAAGCCTCGTCTTTACCGACCGTCCTACTCGTGCCATAGATCGCTCGAATTCGCGGGGATCGCAACTCCTCGCCATTTCAAAACCCCTGGCCAGTCCGCCGCCTCCCCTTCTCCTCGTGTCCTCTGGTCTCGTTGCAGGCATACTCCTACATCTTCCCAAGATCTGACCCTATCCTCATCGTTGGCCGTTGGGATACTTAAACATTCAGTTGGACCCCATTTCATCCCCATTAATATCCCCCATCCTGTTCTATTACTGTCATCCCCTCCACTTATAATGTCCGGCAGCAAAGATCACTACTATACCTTAGGGAAGTCGCGTAGAAATTCTCCAGGAGATTCACAAGGCATTCCTTTCTTCCAGACGGGACAGGGTGGGCGAACAGTCTTGCCTCCTTTCTCTACGGCCTTTCCCAACTTACCTTTTCCAGGTCTGTCATTCATGTCGTCTAACACAGAGCTTATGAACTCAAACAGCTCCTCATTCGTTACAGGGCCGACGTATACTAATGCTGCGTATACGCAACCACGCTCGTCTCCAGGCAGATACGACCCAACCCTTGCCGCTCAGGCGCTCTATCCAACCAATCCATGGCCGACCGGCAGTTGTATGTTCATTACACTTTTTAATATATGCATGAGGCACACACTGATCTTCATTCGACTCTGACCGTGTAGCGCCACAACTAGAACCCCAGTTCTCCAACTACGACATGACGACTGGACGATACTCCCCACAGCCTTACTCCTACTCGGCTAGAAACTCCCCACCGCTGGTACACGGCCAGCAAGACCATCGAAGGCTTCCACCGCTGGCCACCAGCTCCGGCGGCGAACGCTGGCAGCAAA
>JANDKE010001168.1:0-16363 GCA_027627275.1 Coprinellus aureogranulatus
GGGGAAGCGTGTTGCTGAGGGAGATCCAGGCGCAACTCAAACACAGCATGATAGTCGCCCACTGAATGTCAGGGATGGGCGATGGGTAGCGGATAGTGTTCGTCCAGAGGCCAGTCTTCTCCACAAGCAGCGCGGGGATTGCCTCAACTCTGTACCCTTCGACGTGAGACCACAGCTCTACGTTCGCTGAGTCGGACAAGCCCCTACGTTCAGCCTCAGGCGTATGCACGACTAGGATCCCACATCTCCATGCGCTTGAGAGAGTGATGACGAAGAGAGTGGCAGGAGAGGCTCAAGTTTGGCGGATGGGACCAGTGAAAAGGATGATCCAGGAGGGGACCTCGATTGCAGACAAGGTTTGGCTAACGGTAGCAGTGGCCTGCAGGGACTCGAGCGAGAGGCGGGGGTGTGAAGAGGAAGGGTGACAGGTGCTTTCCAAAGATCGGGGCTGATGTGGACGCGTACTGGGTGGATCGTCGTGCGCGTCGTCCTCGAGTATTCCTTGTGGAGCGAATATACCGGGGATCGGACCCGTCTTGAACCAAGATTTGGGCCTGAACGGCGTATTGGAAGGCAAGAACAGTGCACAGACGTAGGGAGCCCGATATGAAGGGGTTATCCATACTCCGAAACAGCTAGAGGGAGTGGACGCAGAGCAAAAGGAGAAGAGGGAAGCAGTCGAAGCCCTCAGAAAATGGAGGAATTGCCGGACCGACAACGCCGCATCACTGATGGCGACGGATCAAGCGTTTGCTTTGACTCGGCCACCTCTGTCTCCAAGCCACCATCGTCATTCTCGTCCTGCAACGCCTCCAGTCCTCCACCCCTCCGTTCCCTTTCGAGGTCACTCCCTTCTCGATCCTAAGTCCTTGGGTGAAGCTCTCACATAGCGAAGACGGACGCCACCCCTCGACCAGCCGCTGGCCCGCCTCCAAGCAGGCACAAGGCCGTTCCCCTCCCCGGTATCCCTCCCCTCTCGACCATCGATCCCAGGACGAAGCTCTCGCGTACCGCAACCTCCGTGAGGCGAAGATGGACGCTATCCTCGATCACCCGGCCACGCTGCCTCAAGGAACCTCTAGCGCAGCTCAATGACCCTGTAGGAGCGAGGTCCTACGGAATGGCGCTGTAGAATCTCAAGTTCGCCCGAAGCCACAAGATGACCAAGCCCCCGCGTCTTCCCTCGCCCACCTCTATCTCCAGCCTTCCCATCCTGGACGGAAGGATTTGCTGCATGTTCATTCCGCAGGCACGACGTCCCCAGCCGCGATAACGCCTTCCTCTGTCCACCTTTCCCGCCTTCTCTTCCTTGGAGTTCTAGCCATGCCTTCAGTCATCACCGGAAGGCATGGTCCACTTTAATCAAGACCACAATGACACCATTCTCCTTCCCAGCTTCAGTCCTCGCCGTTTCCTCCGCGTTCGACGACCCGATTCATGCAACTTCGAAACCGGATATGGTCAGGTCGTCCACCCCTTGAACCCCTTAAGCTGGACCAATACGTCGTGAGTACACGTCCCTGTTCTTCCTTACGCCTCTGTGCTGATGTCCGTCTGTGTAGCTTCAACAAGCCATGTTGGGACGCACAAAGAAGGCCGGAGGCGAGGTGAGAGGCGAAGGGCAATGAATACGATGCCCTAGATTGCTGGATCGTCAGGAGAGGTTGAGAAGTCGAGTGCGTACGTTCCTAGCTTTCGTCGTCCACATTTATCTAACCTCCCCCTTCAATCCCAGTCATAGACGCGTATCGGCGCTGTTTCCCCCATTGCCCTTGGACCCTCTTCCCGACTCCAACCAGATCTCGGCCCCAGCCCAGGCCTCTGCTCGGATTCAGCTTTGGACCTCGCCCCAGCCGCCTGAATCCACGAACGGCTGTCGTCCTGCACATCGGACCTCCCCCTGACCCTACCCGAACGCCCATCAGCCCCCGAACCCTAGCCCCCACCCACCCGGACGCCCCTCTCTGCCTAAGTCCCTGGGCAGCGATAAACGACATACGCTCACCTACGGGAGGATCCACCAAACCAGCCTACCTAGGCCTGGAGGAGCCCCCATCAGGCGCGCCTAACTACGCCCGAGTTGTGGGAAGGACAGGTGAGGGATTGAGCTCGTTGTTGATGGCGGTGAGGAGGATGTTGAGGTCACCATTGGCGAGATAGAGGAGGCTGGAGGGGGAGGGTTGGCGTTGTTCGCAATGACGAGCAGTTCTATTATTGGTTTTGATGGCAGGTCGGCGACGATGACAACAGCGGCGGAAGGGTGTTGGACATTGTTGAAGACGATGAGGGAGCCAATTAGAGTGGCGAGGGGCCCCCATTTTGGTGGGATGTGTCTGATGGGCGGTGAAAGTGTAGACAGTGAGGGGGGCCATGTTTGGACGGGCGTAGGGGGCCCTCAATTCACAGGGAGGGGGCCTGCATTTGCACAGCGAGGGCCCTCATTTTGGTGGTGAGCAGGACTTGTGAGTGGGATGAGGAGACAGTGAGGGGGGCCACCTATACACGGCGAGGGGGGCTCAGCATATAGCAGGAGGGTCACACTAATATACGAAGGGGTCCTCATTTCTTAGGTGGAGCGTATTCTGGCTGGGGCTCGGGCATCGGCGATGTGCATTATGGAGAACCCAAGGGCCTCAGAATGGAGGGAATAAGGACAGGAGATAGCTAACCTTACTTTGCTACCGTCAGGCTTATACGGTGTCAAAAGAGGTTCTAGACGGCATATACATCTACTCGCAAAAGTGTGAGATTCTTTCCTACGGCACCATCGAGCAATTTCGATTAAACCACCCCCTGGTCAGCTGTTCCCCTTGAACCACTAGATGTGGTTCTCAGATATCCCTGCGCCTTTACCCTTCCAGAGCGAAGATACGTCCACCTCACCATGGGCGGCTCTTACCTGTCGCTCGCGTATGTGCTTGGTATGCATATCATGGTCTCTGCGGTAAGACGTTACTGACTATTCGGGGTATTCGCGACGCAGTCACAACCATGGTTGGATTGTTAACTTTGTTTATGTGTTATCGCAAGCAGCGTAATGGACTCCTCGCGGTGATCAGGCGGGAAGGAGGGTTTTACCTGATATCATCCTTGAGTGACTACCTGTACCGCTCTCTCTCAGGAAGAGGAATTGACGTTTCCCTCAGTCCTTAAGGTTTTGGTTGCAGCAGCTCAAACACCTCACAGTAAGGTGAGCTGTCCTTTTGCGTCTTAACGTAGTATCAAAAGTACCCACACCCATCCTTTGTAAAGCTCCAGGACAGTTACCAAGTGCTATATGGGTGAGCGCCGTTTTGATTCCCATGGCGCCGAGCTAACACCAGAGTGCAGGCTTTGGTTACTCGGCAACATCTTCGCTCTTCGAATGCTTCTCCTATTGCGGAAAATTGAAGACCCGGGAACTCGCGCCGTTGTCTCCAGCATTGCATTCCAGACTACGCCGGAGGATAAGGATGACAAATCCACTGTCAATGAACTAGATTCGCCCACGGCATCTGGGGGAAATCACAGGGAAGACGGGAGCACCAGCGTGCTAGTAATTGAGGAAGAACCAGGGGAGAAGGCCACACATAATCCTACTTCATTGGCGTAATTCCACCGCCAGGCGTACATAACACAAGTACTGCGGATGGTTTTAATAATCGAAGGAGTCTGATAAAATCAATTCGGCACCCAGTTAGTGATACAGACAACAGGGGTTTCAGCGAGCGCAACCCAAGACGTGTCTATGAGCCGGTTCCATGCCCTGAGAAAGAAAGTTGAGCCAATGCTCGATCATGCGCAAGTGCGACAGTGCAGCATCCCCGCGAAGGGCGCTGGCACGCGAGAAAGTGGGTGCGATGAGTGCTGAGAGCCCGGAAGTCGGAACCTCCCTGGCCCATTAAGTCCGAGGGCGATCCGCTAGGCGCTCAGACATCCGATTCCCGCTGTTGCGTCGAGGTACAGGGCGGTACTGGACCGAAAGAATCGATTACAGAGCGGTACCGATCCGACGAGCTCATAGAGAAGGGCTTACCAAGGCCAATTCACCGCTTTATGCGAGACCGTGGTCATACACATCTAGATCTGTAACCGAACATTATATCAGGACGAAAGTCTGTTGGGCCTACCCGAGGATCCTGTCACATAGTTAAGGCGAATTGAGAGTTACTCTACCACTGTATTGACGCCCAGAGTGACGCCTATCCTACAGAGTGAAAGAAGGAGTTATGAGTTGTATAAGACGTAGCGAAGGGAAGACTAGAGAAACATTCACCGTTTTCGAGCCCGTCAGGGTGACGAGGAACAAGCTAAAGCAACGACTGAGATGCGAAAAGCGACAGGACGCTGAGAGAGCATCACTCCTCGTTCGGAATGCGAACGCGCGCTCGCAAGGTCTCGAAGACTAGATCGGGCATGTTGGGCGCCCTGCGTTGAAGCAGAGCGTTTGAATACAAGTGCGAATGCTCCTGCTAGGGGGAAGGTTCGAGTGAGACTACCCATAGATGAGATGAAGGAGCACGCATTTTAGGATTGACGCTCACCATATTCCGTTGAACTGCATGTGAACGCATCCTCCGATGCCCGAGCAGACTCTCGTCGGGAGGGGCGAATTTCTCATGAGCACGGCCTTCAGAGGTGCTATTGGCTCGGGTATGTCTCCCTCTCCATCTTGAGCGCGCAGTCCGTTGAATCTGCGAAAGTGGGTTGGTGAGCAAGCGGGAAATTCGTTAGAACGGGCGGTGAAGGGAGGACGGCGAAAATGGAGTGCAAAGGAATCCTGTAAACGTTCATCGATGGTCATAAGTCTGCCAGAAAGAGCGAGCGAACGAGCGTACACACTCTCGCAGACCACGTGAACGGAGAAACGTAGCCAAGAAATACGAGGAAGAACGAAGAGAGAGACGGATGAGGAGTCATAATCCAAGGGAGAGGCGACACCGTAAGGGAAAAACGGGGGTGAGACGAAAAGACGAAGGCAAAAAGGATCAAGGTGAAAGACCCTCCAAGCTCGCAGTGCAGATGAGCAGTTCATGGATGGCTGACCCGTGTGAGCGGTGAGTGTTGCCTGTAAGGGTCAGTTAGCAAACGTGGTTCCGAACCGTACTTAGGAAGGAACGAGATAGAAGGAAGGGCAGAGAACACGGAATGGAGGAATGGAAAGGCGCAATATAACACGAAAGGAAAGAATACGCACGCACTTTTATCTACGCATGGTCGGCAATTCTCTATCCGCCTGTCTCTCGGGCAAGGGTTCTGTGCTATCGACTATGGCATCGCCGAGGTGCATGACCTGGGTGACGATAGAGACTGGCCGAAAGCGTACAGCCGCGTTGTTCCGCGCCAAGGTGCCTGTAAAGCGAGCTGTCAGTTGGGGTCTTGTCAACGCGCGACGAAAGGAAAGGAGGAGGCGTTGTAAGTGAGCGTCACATCAGACTAGAGTCAAGAACAGAGATAGTGGAAGGAACCGAATGACGGCTCGGAGCCTTGCTGCGAGCCTCGTCTCCGTCCGGCCCTTCCTTGTCCTCTCAATCTGCTCCTCCACAGGCTTATGGGACCAAGAGTCGTGGCACAAGGGAATGGGTTTCACTGTGGGGGCCTTTACGATGCAGGTACACTGAGACCAAGGGAAAAGAAAATGACCGACGAGAGCTGAGTAAAGAAGTCGAGGACACGTTCGTGGGCAGTACGAACGGATTCACCTCGCCGTATAGAGAGCAAGACGAGGGGTCTCGCCGTCTGCGCCGACTGGCAGCCATGGAGCGTCTACAAGCATCGAGAAGCTAACGTTGAGCAGGGAGCAAGACCGCGAAGGGTAGGCGTAGGGTCATCCGAGAGGGAGAGTCGTTTCGGAAAGCATAACGCCTCTGAGCGCGAGATTGTAACCCAATGTGTGCTTCTCCTCAGCGGAGCTTTGGACACAAGAGATATCGACGACGGCGAGGAGAAGAGCGATTCGGGGGGTAAGGACTAAACTTCGTGACACAACTCACAGCCGAGAGGATAGATTGGATGAACGGAGAGCAAACGAATAAGATTATAATACATAGAGCGTACCTCACTCAATACCAGACTCTCGGACAACCCGTAATGAAGGTTTCCTGCTCCTCAATCAGAACCTCCAACCAGAGTATCATTCCCCAGTTCGAATTCCCCTCTAACATTCTCTCTTCCCGCGCTTCAGAGATCGGTGGCCCAGAAGAGTTCTGCAAGCTAATGAGTGGTGTGGTGGGCCTTTGACGACGCGGACGAGATGGGGTAGAGGATGGACTGCTGGAAGGAACGACGCAGGAAGGAAGAACGAAAGCGCTGGTGACGGATGGGCGGATCTACGGCGGGCCGATTCGTGGGATTTTCCGGGATGTTGGCCCGCGTGGTCAGATGCAGATGCTCTTCACCCTTCGCCCTCATGGTCACCGTTACTGCTTCAAACGCATGGACCTCAAGCTCGCCGGCTTCACACACTACAGGCTCTCTGCACCTATGTCTTCTACGTCGCACTGTCATGGCTCAATCTATGGCATCCGTAGCAGAGCCAGGTCCCTTTCGATTCCCGGCTGTTGTAACCGGTTTGCGGCCGCTCTGGTTTTCCTCCACGTCTAGGATGGATACTTCCTATAGAGAAAGCTAGCAGGTCCTCTGCGCTCTATTACCCAGCCTTCAGATCTCAATGTTACTTGCTGAAAGTGAGGCCTGCGACGATGGTCTCCTTGAATTGGCGATTCCTGGTCTGCAAAGCGTTGTCAATGCAACGTACTTGGCATACGGCGCCATTGGATTGACGATTTCGCCTTCTTAATACCTGGTCGGTCCCTCCAATTCTTGCTTGCCTCGTCAACAGAGAAAACCAACCCTCGTCCGCTGACCCCCTGCGTGTCTTTAGTCCTTTGCGGCGATGTTCATTGACTGGTGTCAGGGTTCATAGCTACTCACTGCGGAATTTCCCTCGCTGTTTATCGTTTCCTCGAGGATATCTCCAACTCCCGGACTCCTCCAATTTCTCGGCCCAACGGTGATTTTTCCGTCCATGGATCACTCGCACGATTATCTCTCTTGCCAGTCGACGAGGGATATGGTTGTTGTGATGGCCTAGAGATCGACTGTTTCTTGCGCTTTTGCTCACGGTTAACGTCGCTACTTAGACTTGGTTCCTCGATACTCCAAGCGTACGTTCCTTGTCATCCCTAGACATCGTACACCAGCCTCACAATGACCACATGTTGGCATTAGCGGCTTCCCTCTTGCCGAAGTGGATGCAGATTCAACCTTCGAGCCTTCACACCCCCTCTCCACAGCCGATGTGCGTCATTCGCGATTCCACTCGATTTGCAGTGCAGAAGATATTCATGATTCTCCCAGCGGTAGAGGCCTCGAATTACACTCGACTTGTATGTTTCTCGCAGCCCATTCCCCACCTCCGGGGCTTCGTACCGTTCACACTGATTATCGCATGCGGGAGGAATGCGGACGGGTACCTGGGTGTCTCGAGTCTCCCAGATGAAAGCTACCGATTCCTCTCACCGTATCTTGGGGACAACGTGTTTCGTTTGCGGCCACGCAAAGCACCGTGCCGAGAGAACCATTCTGCCTGGTTACAGCCCGTTGGTCGGACTCCGTATATATCAGCGGTGTTGGGGACATCTTGGGTAGCTTACAGGGGATACTCCTATGTACTTGGGGTCTGCTGTCGTAACCGGCTCACTTCCTCGTCGAAATCCTTTGCCGCCGTTGGTTAGCGACACTCACTCACTGGTCTTGGCTTAATTCCTCGATACTGTGCGTGCACGTTCTATAGAGAACCCACCGCAGTACAGAGTACAAGATTGTGGTACCTGTATCTCGTCGACTAGCTCTCGGCCGAACCTACATCAAGACTCAAATTTGCATGTAATGCAACAACTCAGAACTAATTCCCCCGGTTCTTCCTCCACTCTCCCCACCGTGTCCGGGATTATCGCGATGCCGAGGCCCTGCGCCGAGAGCATCAACTCGCTATTGAAGGCTCGAACAAACACATCTGCGGATGGAATCGTCACGCTGTTGTAGAGTACGCCTCGCTCTGACCACGAATGTGGCTCCGTTTAGAAACTAATAACTGACACCAAGCTAGAGACCGAAATGTACGTATGGGACCCAAGCTAAGAAAGCAAGGTCTGAGGTACCAAGCTGTTCACGTAGGTTACGAGTGGCCTTGTGCAACGCGTGCGCTGCATTGGTGCCAGATAGTGCAACACTCACCGTGGATCCAGCCTCATTTCCACGCGTTCGCAATAGATATCCGTAAAAGTCCTCTGCAACCTGGGGTGCGTGGGTGTCTTGAATCGACCACATTGTCGCCACGACTCCTCGATAGCCCGCGCTAAGCATCCCAGCGGCCAAATGAACAGCCTCCTCTGACACTATCGCGCTACCGGTGCCGGTTTGGCACGCAGACAGGAAAGCCAGATCTGCCGTTCCGAGGTTGTATCTCATAATTGTGGACAGCCGGAGCGGGCCATCGCGCAAGTAAAACCCGCTTTCGAGTGGTCGGTCCTGGTGCTGCGTAGCATGGCATGCGAGGTGGACACAGTTGAACTCTTTCATCCCCTTCAAGACACGATCTCCGTTTGCCTCATCTCCATCCAACCGCCGTACGGGCACACCCTGTTGTAAGCGTGCTCGTCGACGCGCGCTCGACCGACTGATTAAGCGCCGGTGGAGCGAACCGCTCTTTACTAATATGGCTATGCTCTTTACTCATTATTCTATCTAATACCTTACTCATCCTAGATACTTGAACCTTGTAGCACATTCTAGATACTTATCCTGTAGGGTATAAAAGCCTCGAGTCGAGGCGACGAATATTCATTCACTTTCTACATACACTGCGCACTAAAAGTTATGAGCCCCAGCCGTAACTGATTCTATCTCATCTTATCTCACTCCACCTCATCTTATCTCGTATCACCCTCATCGCCTAGCAACCAACAATCACAATGCCGGAAGACTACTCAAGTGGGTACCGGATCGAACTACTGAAGGCCAACAACTGGATGCCATGGAAGCAACGAATGCTCGCCATCCTACGTGACCTTGGACTGGAGAAGTATATCGAGGCGGACTCGAAACCTTCAGGATCAGACGAAGCGAAGGAAGCATGGAGGGCAGGCGACGCCAAGACTCGAACTCGGATTGAGTTGGCTGTCGGGGATAGCGAGATGATCCATATCAGTGGGGCCGAGACGGCCGCCCAGATGTGGAAACAGTTATCGCAGGTGAAGGAGTCGAAGGGCAAGCTCGGCGTTCTCGCAACGAGGCGGAACCTCTTCCGAGCTATTCCCGACGAGGGATTCGACATGGTAGAGCACGTATCCAATTTACGGCGTCTGCAGGCTGAATTGCACACTATGGGCAGTAAGGTCTCAGATGAGGATTTCTTTATGATCCTGATAACATCGCTCCCTGAATCCTGGGACAACTACACGAGCGCCTATCTAGGTGCTAACAGCAACTCCCCAACCATCACATCCCACGAGCTGATCTCGATTCTCATGGAGGAGGACCGACGAAGGAAGGGCCGGGAAGGTGACGGAGGTGTGGGAACAACGCTCCAAAGCAGGAAAGTGCGGAGCGGCGGAAATTCTAGGGAGAAAGAATGCTTCAATTGCCGCAAGAAGGGGCATGTGAAAGCAGAATGTTGGTCGAAGGGTGGAGGACGAGAAGGAGAAGGACCGAAGGGCAGGAGAGGACCTCACAGGGGTAATCGCACTCACCAGGCAAACGAGATCAACTCGACTTTGAATGACGTCGCGTACATGTCAAATTGTGTCGAGACGAGTTTCAATACATACGAGATCTCGAAGTATGACTGGCTACTGGACTCCTGCACTACCTCTCACATNTGCACNAGTCGCGAAGCCTTCTCTGACTANAGGGAACTCCACAACGGAACCGTACAAGGCATAGGTCCGAATCCGGCGCGAGCACTTGGGCGCGGCACTGTGGCCGTACACTTCACCATAAATGGTCAAACCCTACGTCATCATCTACGGGATGTATTGCATGTGCCCGATGCTCCAAATTGCCTNCTCTCNGTACCACGTTTGGATGAAGCCGGAGGAACGGTTGTNTTCGAAAACGGAACCTGTATNTTGAAGGATAAGGATGGAAGGGCTATCGGAGTNGGGCNNAAATCGAGNNGGCTTTACAAGTTGGAAGCGCGATNGCCATATCNGGAAAGNGCAAACATCGCAGCAGCCAATAAAGCNACNTGGGANCAATGGCATCGNCGCTATGGTCACCTCTCGNTTNCNGCCNTAGAGAAACTCCAGAAGGAAGGAATGGTNGAAGGNNTNGGTNTTGATGAATCCTCNATCCCGTCNGTCTCNTGNGAAGCNTGCATNCAAGCCAAGCAGACTCGGAAGAAATTTCCGAAAGAAGCTGAGCATCGATCAGAGACGCCAGGGGAGCGCTTCATGTCGGACGTCTGGGGACCAGCCCAGAAAACTTCAGTGGACAGGCACCGCTATTACATCTCCTTTACGGATGACTGTACGCGATACGTTACCGTGCTGTTCCTGAAGGACAAGTCCGAGGCCTTTGATCGCATCAGNGGACACATCGCGATGCTCAAGAATCAAGGTCGACTTCCAAAGTATATGCGCTTCGACAACGGGAAAGAGTTGATCAATCAGAGGCTGAAGGACTTGGCTCGGGAGAATGGGATAGTCATTGAGCCAACAGCTCCATACTCACCTTCGCAAAATGGTGTAGCAGAGAGATTCAATAGAACTCTCATGGAATTGGCTCGAGCTATGCTCATTGGAAAGGACTTGCCTGTATTTCTCTGGGATCACGCCGTCGCGCACGCAGCATATTTGCGCAATCGAGCACCAACGCGAGCACTACAAGGCCAAACACCTTACGAAGCGTGGACGGGACGTAAGCCGAATGTGGCTCATCTACGCGAGTTTGGTAGCGACGTTTGGGTACTCGATCAATCCAATAACAAGTCCAAACTCGCGCCGCGTTCGAAGAAAATGGTACTCGTGGGCTATAACGATGGCTCGAAATCTATCCGCTACTATGACCCTAACACCAGGAGTGTGAAGGTCTCGCGGAACTTCGTCTTCAATGAAAATGACGAATTTAGAGAGCCAGAGGTCATGGATGTGCCGGGTATTCAGTCTGAGGGGGAGCATGCGCCTGTTTTAGACGCTCCAGCCTCGAAACCCGCACAGGTAAAGCCACGAGCGACCGCAGCACGTACTCCCGTCCAATTTGCGCCTAAAGGAGCGCCAGGAAACGAGTCCGACAATGCAGCAGAGGTAGAGGCTGAGTTAACATCGAGATTGCGAACCAGAACAAAGCAGGTAGACTATAAAATATCTGGAAACCCGCAGTCTCGCACACCAGCCCCCCGATTTGCACAGACTGTTCCTGGATCGTTCAACGAAGTCTCTGACAGTTCTAACGCTCCGAAGGCACGAAAAGCGTCGAAATCGAACACTAACTCAGGTTCGGACGCTCCGGATGCGATAGGCGACTTTGTGGCGAACATAGTGACGGAGAGAGCCTTTCTAACCGATGGAAATGCGGTAGACACGCCTCAGACACGCGAAGAAGCGTTGGTTGGACCGGAGGCGGAGAATTGGGGCAAGGCTATGGACGAAGAAATGAATACTTTGAAGGAAATGGGTACTTGGGAGTTGGGAGAACTTCCAAGTGATAGGAAAGCGATTGGATGTCGCTGGGTATTCGCTAAGAAGCGAAACGAAAAGGGAGAAGTCGTCAAGTACAAGGCGCGGCTTGTAGCGCAAGGATTCTCGCAGAAACCGGGCGAAGACTACGCCCATGATGGAACCTTCGCACCAGTTATGCGCTTCGATACTCTCCGAACGGCTCTCGCTCATGCGGCGACCCATAACTGGAAATTGCGCCAGTTCGACGTAAAGGGCGCCTATTTGCACGGCCAACTCAAGGAGAACATATATATGCGACAGGCTCCGGGATATGGCGACGAAAGCGGTCGGGTATGCGTCCTGAAGAGATCTCTGTATGGTCTCAAGCAGGCAGGGAACGTCTGGAACGGAGAGTTGAACAAGTCGTTGGGTGAATTGGGATTCCAACAACTGAAATCAGACTATTGCTGCTACATACGACGCGAAGACGAAGATCAAACGATTCTCCTCGTATGGGTAGACGATTTTATTGCCCTATCGACCTCCGACGCCCTCAACGATCGCCTAGACGAAGAACTAAATCGTTACTTCAATACCAAGTCGCTAGGAACCCCCAAAATGATTCTCAATATCAGAATCGAACAGGAGGACCATTTGATTCGTCTCTCACAAACCCACTACATCGACGCACTTCTAGAGCGATTCAGGCTCGAAGATGCAACGCCCGTGAGCACCCCTATGGACCCACAGGTCAAGCTCGACGAAGCCGCCTCGAATTCGGCAGAAACGAAGCAGGGGGAGCGAAATGGGCAGATTACATTCAGTTATCTGACTCTGCTGGGTTCTCTCATGTACCTTGCGACGGGAACGCGACCAGATATCGCCTTCGCCGTCTACAAACTCGCCCAGTATGCCGCCAATCCGAAACCAGTGCATTGGACCGCCGTCAAGCGCATATTTCGCTACCTTAAGGGAACGCGCACTTGGGCGCTTACCTACGGCGGGTCAGACGAGTTGCTCGATGGAGAACTCAATATTTTCTGTGATGCGGATTGGGCCGCGAACTATGACAGGAAATCCATCAGTGGATATGTCGTTACGATGGCCGGAGGTGCGATAGCTTGGAGCTCGAAGAAACAAGCTACTGTTGCACTCTCGACCACCGAAGCCGAATATATCTCGGCCACTCACGTTGCGAAGCAAGTCATATGGCTTCGTTCGCTCTTAACGGAACTCGGACTTCCACTTCCGAAGACGTCGACAATCTTCTCCGACAACCAGTCTTCGATTTCTATCGCTCACCATCCCGAGTTTCATGCCCGAACGAAGCACATCGACATTGCATATCACTTCCTACGTGATCTCGTCGACTCAGGCGTATTAAACCTGGTTTATATTCGCACTGAGGAGAACTTGGCTGATCTATTCACCAAGGGCTTGCCTCGTCAAGTGCACCAGGACCTTACCTTTGAAATTGGTGTAATCGACGAGCAAGGGGGAGTGTTGTAAGCGTGCTCGTCGACGCGCACTCCACCGACTGATTAAGCGCCGGTGGAGCGAACCGCTCTTTACTAATTATGGCTATGCTCGTTACTCAGTATTCTCACTAATTATCTTACTCATCGTAGATACACGAACACTGTAGTACCTTCTAGATATTTACTCTGTAGGGTATAAAAGCCTCGAGTCGAGGCGACGAATATTCATTCACTTTCCTACATACACTGCGCACTAAACACAATAAACCACACCAGTGCCAGCAGCGCTGGACAGGCCTCACATCTTATCATTAACATATCATCTCCTGGCACGACGGTGAGTACTAAGCACAGATTTGAACCGCCAGAGCCAACTGACGTGACTGTAGGTACTTACAGTGAACTTTCTCCAAGCCCCGGATGTGGCACCTGTTCCTTCGACGTCGTCGCTTGTCATCGCTAGTCCACACAGGGCAACTCGAGAGAATGTGCCAGTCGTCATCCGAGAGCGACCGGCGGATTGGTCAACAACAGAGCCGGAGTCGGATTCCCAGGAAACTGGGGCAGAGAAGCTTGCACGAATGAGGGCGGAGAAGAGAAGGGCCGGGAGCCAAAGGAAGGGGAACGGACATCCGTGAAGTGCTTAGGGGTAGCTTCACTAGTGGTTGAGGAATGGAAAGGCGACGGTGCATAGCGATTATCGTCTCTGTGTGGCGTCTCGTGTGAACAGGGGCAAAAAACTTGAGTAGCCGAGCTTGAAATTCACCAAACAACCAGGTGGTGCCCGCACTTGGGTCGCAACCTGGAGCATCTGTGAGGCAACGCGACATTGCCTGTAGGGGAAAGGCAAAAACGTACCAGAAGCCGTCTTGGTTCTTGCCCTAGACCCAACTATATCTCTCATCTGAACTGCCATCTCCTCGAAGCCCCCACTTTGCCCCCAGTCCGTCTTTGCGAGCCATGTCTTCGAAGCCCACCACAACTCGCTCATCCACCAAGCGCAAGCAAGCCTCGTCTGAAGTGCAAGAGTCAGCAACGGCAGGCCTCAAACTCCCTCAACGCCAATCTCGCAGAGCTGCCCAGGCGAAAAAGCAAGAAACGGCCCCGGCTAAGCCACCGGCAAAAAAAGCGAAGGTGAGCAAAGCCGAGGCTGAAGAAGCAAAGGCCATAGCAGCTGCAGCGGCCGAAGACGCTCGTGGTCATGACATCAAAGATATCGCAACCGTCGAGGACAAGAACCGACGAGAGCAACGCCAGGAGCAGCTGAACGCGAACCGCCCTGACCTTCCAACTTTCGCTGCACTGCAGCACCCAACCCCCACCCCTGAGCCCATCACTCCAGGTATGTGCGTCTCTGGCTGTCCCCGTTTCCCCCAAAGATTGAACACCCACTAGTAGAGCTCGACGTACCCGGTGAGAAGGAGAGAGACGGCGGGTCCGCGGCTGATCCAGACTACACTCCATCTCCGGATGAGGATGATGAGGCCATGCTGAGCGCCTCTGGTGGGTTTGAAGACTTCATTTCTGATGATGAAGAGCTTCAAAAATTTAAGGCTCTGAGGGAGAAGGTAGAGAAGAAAAAAGCAAAGGTGAGTAAGGATCAAGGTGTACTTGGCTTATCAACTCACTGATTTTCATGTTCACGGTAGGCAAAGGGCGACTTGCGTAGAGAGGTGGCTGAGGCACGCAAGCTCAAGCCCGTGGTTCCCTATGCTGCGAAGGAGAAGGACGAGTCTCTGGATGAGGCAGACATGGAAGTCGCAACGCAGTCCGTCATCCACTTTGTTTGGTTTCGTTGACGTTCGTTGACATTTTGATAGGAAACCGGGCCTCGAGGGCTTCGTCAAGGGTTGGAACAAACCTCTACCTTCGACCAACAGCATCGCGTCCGCCCCTCCTTCAGACCTTCCCATTCCCAAGTCCAGGGCCAACCGACATGCCAACGTCAGCGCCAACGCCAAGCCCACCCAAACCCAAGTCTCTGCTGGTAAACTTGCTCGCCCTCGCATGATTGCGCAGCACAAGCCCGCCGCTGACGACAACGAATCCGAACAAGAGACTGGCTTCAGGGATGAGTCACCTGCGGAGGTCGCTGCCTCTCGGTCCTCCAAGGCAGCCCGCCTCACTCAGACGAAAGGCACTGCGACAGTGAGTCTCTTGTTGTCTCACGTTCATGCTGCTCACTATCTCCGTAGATGGGTTTGAAGGCAAAGAAGGTCCCTGTTGCCGCCGAAGTGAAGGAGTTGGCAGTTCCCAAGAAGAAGAACTACTCCAGCAAGGATTTACCGCTCACCGGAGTCACCAACGGTGTGCAGAGATGGCAACATAGTGTTATGTCGACCGTGTTCGCATGGGCCGGCACGGTGCGCACTGTTTTCGATGTCAACAGCCATCCCTCGTTCCCGGGTATCGTTGCGGAAGCATGGGAGGAAGAGTTCCTGGGGGAAAGTGACTTTGAGGAGGGAATTGTCGGTGTCGTGAGTAATTCCCTATCTTCCTTGAGGTACTCTCAGTAAAATTGTGTTCCTCTAGGCCGGAGCGGCCGTGCGCACCTGGAGAAGCAAGATAGGCAAGGAGGCACTTGCCGCCTTGCGTGAACACTTCAAGGACGACCAGCAATACCGTAAGGCTGAAGCCCGGGCAAAATTCGTTCAAGAGCAGTTGCTTGAGTGTCGTTATCTCTATGAAGATCCTGTCAACAAGGTGGGCCTTGCCTCTTGATGTACTGCAGATGGCTCGCTAATTCTTTTTGTTTCTTAGAGGGGCGCATATCGTGCCCCACTTCTCCTTCAAGTCTTTGCTTACCATGAAGGATTGCTCGAGGGAAGGACTAACGCGTGGTATGGAAATCCTGTTGGTGCACTTGCGTTTGCGGCGACTGCGGTGCGTGATATTGTGTTGTTTCTTTCTTTATCTTACCTGACCTATATCCTATTGTGCAGCTCGAACGTGCTCTCAAGCTCTGGAAGGATGGATCTGAGGTTACGTCCAGTGACCGCAAGAACTTTGTACGCAATCCCTGGATAGACCGTGTGGAATTTCACCTCAAGAACATTGACAAGTTTCAAGACAGTCACTGGGCGAAGATCGACACTGCGGCGATGCCATACGTGAGGGCTGCGATGGCTTCTGGAGCCAGGATGGACAACGGCGATACCGACGACGAGGAAACCGGGCGCGATGCCGAGGTTGTGCTCTCAGGTGACGAGGACTAAGTGTTGCTCTATTTCTATGGACATCCAATCG
>JANDKE010001169.1:0-16362 GCA_027627275.1 Coprinellus aureogranulatus
CATGTGCTTTGACATTTTATCTTTCAATGCGGGGTGCTGGTGAAGCTGGTATGCAAGCGTTGTGACGAATCCTCGCTTTGACTTCCTCTCGATCGAGCCGGTGTACGAGGCGAAATAGAAGGAAGCGGCGAGCTGACCTTGCTCATCGAGTTTGTCAGAAATGGTCCCCATTATTGCAGTCTTGCCTGTCCCCGCTGGTCCAGTTAGCCATAGAAGTTGCTGCGGCTCGTCCTCCTTCTCCCGGTGAGAGAGCCAACTAAAGATGTTCTCCTGGACAGCCTTTCTCGTCCTTGGATGACACTTCGGGGCTTCAGCCCGATCTTCGGAGTTGTGCATCGCTCCGCATGCGACGTGTGCATACAGCTCTGTAACAAGGTCGGTCAGTTCGCTCCATAGCGCATCGTCGACAGTGCGCACCTCTCAAAGGGTCAACCATTCGAACCTCCTGATGGTTGTAGACTCCAGCCTTGATGTCTACGTTGTTGGTCATAGCGAGAAGTCCTCCATCTGAGGATTATCAGAGTAGGCACAGCCTAGGTGTATTCCACTCACCGGTGACGGTGACCGCGTTGGAGTTAGTCGCGTTGTCGTAATATGCCCTGGTATTGACTTGGGAATTGTCACCAGTGCAGATGTTGGAGGCGTTCTCAAACATAAGTGGGATGAATTGGAGATGGTCAAGGGTAAAGGTAAGCCTGTAGCGCGAGTTCACCACGCCTCAGAACCTATGACAGGTGGATTGTTCGTGACCATGACCACGTTCTGACTCAGCTGGGCGCTTATTCTAATGAGTTTCCGCTTAACTAAGACTGTCCGCAAAGCGTGCTCAGAATAAGTCTGAGGTGTCAACCTTTCTGGAGGAGTTTAGCCTAGGCGCTAGTGAGGAAAACGAGGACACTGAGCGACGGACATGGCGGTCAGGAGGAAGCCCATGTTCGGCTACTTCTCGGCCCGGAGATCGGCCACGTTCCACGCATGCCGACGCGCTTGGACTCAGACCCCTTTCTCTTGGACCACAACTACGCTCTCAATCGAAGGTTCTGTCCCTCTCCTCTGCAGTGAACGGGGCTCCGCGCTTCAATGACACCTCCGCCTCCAACACATTCTCAGCATCAATACTCCCATTCTCCGTCTCGTCCCCCGAATGCCCTTCAATGTTCAAACCTCAACCCACCACTCGTACATCAGAATACGGCTCTAGCTGTGTTCTCCTAGGCCATCCTCGGATCCTTGGAACAAGATATGTTCTGCACCACGGCGGTATGCGGCGCTACTAGAAGTTACGTCTGCTGGAGCACAAATCAATTAAGAACTTCTACCACTGCCTCAATCACCGCTGTGGCCATGCAAGTTTCTACCCTTCGTTGTCCTACGCTTTTCTGGGGTACGGTTTGGATGTCGGGAGAACCCATCTCGACTTGGAATTCGTTCGCCTCCTATACAGTCCTCAGGAACCATGGTAATCCGATAAGGAGCACAGGACGCTTTCGGATTGAACTCGAGTACACCTCTGGAGCCTGATACGTCAGCGATTATTCGCATTGAGCATCTCGCTTTGGCGTTCATCTCCGAATTGAGGCAGCGCTTTGAGCGCTTATTTTTACAGCACGGCCATGAGCGGGACCCGAGGCCGCAGTGTTCCCGCGAGCCTAAATTGGGTCTATTGCGGTGACCTCACGGGTGTTCATATACGAAACCATTGCTTTTCTTCTTCCGTTCTCCATCTTTGGTTCTCTTTTTCTCTACCCTCCTACTGCGCGCTCTTGCCTCCAGGCGCTCGGTGGGCCGGTCCCTGCATTTACCCTCATCAAGAAAGATCTTTGGCCCTGCACGCATTTGGCAAGCCGCTGCTGTATAATCGACACCGAGATTCAACCAAGCCAAGGCGGGGAATTCAAGTGAGTTGATACTACTTGATGATGGGCTCAAGTTGATGACGCATTCTACAGTGTCCCATTCCCGGTCTCTCAACGTCGTAGGACAAGCCTCCAATGCCAACTCGGGCCCTATCTACGGTAAGCGCAAATGTTGAACTAGACAGCAGTATTGTGCTCACCCTATCGGCGTCGTGACGGTACTACGTACTTGCAGGGACATTATACCAGATTACAAATAACCACAACTGGTCATCAGCACTACCTCCTTCTCTCCAACCCGTTCCTGACGCCTCACACACCCGTAACCGTCGAAAGTCTCCGCCAGACTCGAGCTGCCTCCCTGGAACCCGGCAGAACGTCCTCGAGAGGATAAGAGCTTGGACTGCTGACGAGACGGGCGCATGGTGGCAAGAAGATGAATGGCAAGCGCAGGAGAAGACGAGGCGTGCGCGCGCTGGATTTATGAAGCGCGTTTGGGGCGTGGAAGAAGACGAGCTGGGCGAGGAACGGGATGCGAATGGACCAGCAGTGCTGCGTGGGGCCAAATGTATTCTATGGCTCTGCGGGCCTGTGGGGTCTGGCAAGTCCGCGATCTCGCAAGCAGTTGCCGTCGAATTCAATGATAAGGGACTCCTTCTGGGGAGTTTCTTTTTCTTTCGTGGCTCGGGAGGCAGGAGTACAATTCGAGGCGTGGCTGTGACCTTAGCCAGGCAAATGGCGGATGCAATCCCTGAAACTCTGCCCCTCGTCGAAGCAGCACTGAGGTCATACGGCCTGCAGGAGGCATCACCCGAAGTCCAGTTCCAGCGACTGATTTTCCACCCACTGGAAACCGTGTTCGGCTCCACAGAGGCACGCGGGGTCAGTGATGGAAGATGTGACTGCAGTAACCCACGTCCGCCATTTCTTGCGATCTTGGATGGCCTCGACGAATGCGATGACCGAGATGAGGTCGCGGCGCTTATTGACTACATCATCGACTTCTTCAGGCAATACCCCCACTTTCCCCTCCGCATCCTAATTGCGAGCCGCATCGAAGATCACATTCGGAAGCATATTGAGAACGATCAGGTTCATATCGAGAATCTGCGCGACCACTCGTCCTGGGACGACATAATGACAGTGGTCACCGACACTTTCGAGAAGACGGCGAAGGCGAACCTCGTCATTCGCTCATACGGTCGAGAATGGCCACCCCAAGTCGAATTAGACCAACTCGTCCGACACGCCAATGGATCCTTCATCTTCATCACGACCTTGCTCAGATACATTCTGGATTTGGATGGCAAGCAGGCGTCCGACGGGTTGACGCCGATGGAGCGTTTCAAGCTGGCACTGAACATGAATCCCGGTTTGGACGGGCTCTACAAGGAGATTCTTCAGCGCGCCAAGTCCACTCCCCATTTCCACGACGTTGTGCTCAGCATTTCGCTCTTACGCGAGTCACTGTCGGTCTCCGGTCTCTCCCAGCTCCTCCGTATCCCTACGTTCAAGATCGTCGACGTCCTCGTTCCCCTCCAGTCTATCATCCATGTACCAGGCGATGACGTGCAGCGGGTCACGCTGTTTCATACCTCCCTTCGTGACTTCACGCTGGATGAGGCAAGGTCCTATGATATCTTCTCGTTCGTTGAACGGGACAACGTGCGCACAAAGCTCGCATACGAGTGCCTGCGAGTCCATCTTCTGCGAAGCTTCGAAGAAGGCCCCACGTGTAAGGGCCCCGCCTTCGACTATGGGCAAAGGTACTGGAAGGCCCACTGGGGCGCATTACCCGCCGCGGAGGTCAGTGCAGCATGCCACATCAACTATCTCCGGAACCTTGTGCAAGAGATGGCTGCGAGACCGCCGCTCCAAATCGCCTATGCCGCATATGCCTGCACCATGGATTTTACGGCTGCGGCCCAAGACCCATACCAACGCACGTCTCCTGCACACTTCGACTACTCATTCAACGCGGTTACGTCTGTTTGGAATCATATCATCCAGGAGGTACCGGATAAAGCTGCGTTCGTTTTCCCTCAGGCTGCGGCACAGAACCAGGGCTTCCTAAGCAGGTTATTTGCGAATCCAAGGGTACATCGTTGGCCCCGTATCGGCGCGCTCAAACCGCGTGCCAAAGATGCCTCAAATCAAATCTCAAGTTCATCGCAGTCCATCCGTGATGATCCAGACTGCATGGCGCGCGAGCTCCTCGAAGTGCTATATCAGAAGCCCTTGCCACAACCCGACGCTTCCATCCATAGGTGCATCGTTATGCATAGCATGTTCCGGCTGCTCAGCACCAAATCCACCTTCAAGGATCATCCCGTGTTGGCTGGTAGCTACCTTATCAACCGATGGGTCCATCATCTCGCGCTCTCCGTTGGCGGATCGCCAAACGAAGGGGACGATACCGCCGTCCTAAAGCTCCTTCAAGTACCATACATGGTCGACCCTCGAGATACCGGAGGAGCGACTGCTGCTGTGGGCTGCTTCAATATGCACATTCCTCACCCAGAAGATCAGATCGAACGTGCGATGCGAGCTATCAATGCCAGAGTCAGTTATTCATGTTACAATCTCTTTCAAGTCGTGTCTGGTTGCTCAACGATGCCCTGTGCAGTTCCCGGCGCTTGTCGACACCGTATGTTGGGCGGATGACCCAAAGAACGAGATTATTGCTGAGGATACGGAGAACGGTCCACGCTTGGAACTCAGAGTCTATGTGCGATTTTTTTCTGCTTTCTTCTGCTCACCATCTTGCTTACTACTCCAATCCGTCTGCACATACAGGTAGATTCGACGGGATTGTCAGTCATCGATATGTTCAACGTGAGTGCATCCATTGATAGGTGAAATCCGGCCTTTCTCCTAAAGCTAGACTGTTGTGCAGGTGTTCCGTTCGATGTTCCGCCTGTCTTCCGCAGTCAGGACGGTCCTTGTTCGGTTTTGCGGTGAGCGTCAGAGAGCATTCACTCTCAAAGTGAGGCAGCCTGTGTCGAGTTGTGCCTGGGGAGTATGCGGGGGCACGGGAGGAAAGAGTGACTGCATCGGCAATCTATGTTGCCATAAATAGCAGACCATGCAGGGGCCGGCTCTGCGCAGCGTCCAGAGGTGAATAAAGAGGGGTATAAAGCCCGACCCTTCTTGAGAGCTCCTAGTCAGTTGGTACGGAAGAAAGGGAAAGGCCGGAGCCTGAGAGTTGATGAGGATTCAGACAATGTAGCACCAAGCTTCAACGACCCTCGAGCGCCAGGGCTCAAGCGTGTTCGCAATACCGCGGTCACTTGGTAGTAGGAGCGATCGCTGAATAACTACAACACAGATTGATCTGAGTTGACCTATATGGACACACAGGGCATGAGGTGTATGCCTCATGCTTGCTCTACGCAGAGCTCAGAGCCCACACAACCATATTCACAACTTGAATGCAGATAACGAAGACCTACCATGTCCCAGACGAAAATAGCATCATCTAGCGTCGCCCATCCATCACCCCTCTCCCTGCAGCCTCCTTCCGCCCTTGGTGCCCTCTACTTCGTTTGGAACTAAGGAGATGCAAGTCGAATGCGGGTGGGGGTGTAATGGGGAATGGGGGGTGGACTTCGATGCCGGTTATGTCGAGGGGGGATTTTCGGAAGAGGATTAGGGCTTCGGTGAGGTGGTTGGGTGAGGCGAGTGCGACGATGGCTGAGTCTGTTGGGCGGAATCGTTTGTACAGGGTCGCAACTGTACTCTCGCTTCTCAGTATCGGGGCTACGTGTGTGTAGATGTAGGACACGCACTGTTAGTTATCCCAGGAACACCCCTCCTCTTCAACGCATACTCCACGTCGCTCGCAGCAGTAAGAGCAGGTAAATTCTTGATGAGAAGGTGTCTAGCCTCTCTCCAGCGGCCTGTGCACCGAAATCCAACCGCGTCAGAATCACTATGCCTGCATAAAGGATACTGAACGTACTGGGATGCAGAGGCTGCAAACTGAGCGTCATATGTACATCTCTTCCTGTCGTCGTCGTTGCACTTCAAGCGCTGGAAAGGAAAAGTCCCCCGATCAAACGCGCTTGGCTAGGCACCGAAACCTGTCCAAGTCACACGGCATCATCACAAGTTCGCTTTCACCTCCGTACCACGACATCTTTACACCTTCCTCCTTCCCTCCCCCATTCTCTCCCATCCACCTTCCACTACACTCGTGAAATAAAAGAGCATGTCAGGCCGCCGCGACAGGAGCTACGACAGAGGCGCAGACCGCGACCATAACCGCGAAAGGGACAGAGACAGAGACAGAGGAGGTAGCGGACGGGGAGGAGGAGGGCGGTACCCTCCACGCGACTTCGGAAAAAGTAGCTCGTCCAGGCGGAGGGGGAGTAGGTCGAGGAGTCCGAGGGAGGGGGGATGGTCGTGGGGATCGAGATAGGGAGAGGGATAGGGACAGGGATGGGCACCGGGATAGGGAGAGGGAGAGGTATGATAGGGATAGAGGGGGAGAGAAGGATAGGGATAGGGATATGGATAGGCGAGGTACGTTCGCACACGGCTCTCCTCTTCGTTTCAACTAGAGCTCATTGGCTTTCTTACTACCTAATAGACTATAGGGACAGGGACAGAGAAAGAGACAGAACAGACCACAGGCGAGACCGATCTTCTGACCGGAGAAGGAGGGACGAGCGGGACAGGGAAAGGGACGGTGAGAGGGACAGGGACCGGGAACGAGACCGGGGCCACGACAGGGAACGAGGAGACGCCCGAGACGGTGCTGCCCCTCCCCCAGCCCCTTCAACAACACACGCCAGTCGTACCGGTTCGTCCTTCCCCCTTCCTTCCTTCCATCCCTTCACCCCTTTGATCCACCAACTAACATCGTTCATTCACTCTATCTTTATTGGAAATAATACAAACAGACACCCCAGCCTCAACCACCCCTGGGCCCTCCATCGACTCAACATCCCAAAACGGTGGGAACGGGAACGGGAATGGGAATGGGGCAGTGGAGGAAGGCGAAGAGATGGAAGACGTCCAGAACGACGACGACGCTGCTATGATGGCTATGATGGGGTTGACTGGGTTCGGGTCTACCAAGGTGCGTTCACCTCTCTGGGTATTCTATTCTACCTCTGGGTATCCCGCCTCTGGGTATTCCACCTCTGGGTATCCTACCTCTCTCTATAACTTCTCTTCTGGTGGTGCTCTCGTAGAACTGACGAGTGTGAACGCAAATCCTAGGGTAAACACGTACTAGGAAACCAAGAAGGCGCAGCGAACATCAAGAAAGTACGAACGTGGCGTCAATACATGAACAGGAAGGGCGGGTTCAACAGGTGCGTGCTAGCTCATCTTCTTCTCCTACCACCCTTTACTCATGCCACTCTTTACTCATGAACCGGTTTTTGAACTACAGGCCTTTGGACAAGATCAAGTAGCGTACTACTATTACTTCCTCGCAGACGATGCTCGTTGGTGGTGGTGCTTCGATGCGTTTCGTCATTCGAACTAGTCATTTGCTTTACATCCATCGCGCTTCCGCTTCCAGCACTGAACCCGACGCATTCATATCGGCATATCGGCACATCTCCCTCTCCAAACCGACCTTCTCGCGCAGATGAATTCATCATGCATTACCTTCAACCTTACCACCCCAAATATCCCTGGAATCATCATTCAAACGTGCGTCCGGGTTGGGTGCTGCGTTGACCAAAAAAATGTATTCGATACATAGCAGAGGCAAGCAAAAAAAACTAATAAAGTTACACTTGAGTGCGAGAAAAACAAAAGACGGGTCACAGAAATTGGGACGTTCGAACTTGGGAGGGAGGGGAGACTCGTAAACTACAAAAACGTTCGTGAATCGGGGGCGGAACGACGCATGTCGACGGGTGGGTAGTAAGGAACGGTGAAGGGGGAAGGGGGCCTTATCAAGACAAGACAACAACTCTATAAATCATCATCATCATCATCGAGATCGTCATGCCCAGCGTTGCAGAAACCCAGCCAGTTGGTGGGCATGGTGGATTGAGTACCACAGCGTAAACAAGTCGAGTCGAAACGAGGTTGTATGTAGGGAGCGTTGAACGAGCGAGCGAGGAATGGATGAATGTGGCGATATCGATCTCTTGGGCTCTTGAAGAAGGGGAGGGGGCGGATTAGAACCCATGGACCTTGATAGTCGACTTCTCCAACCCGTTCTCAACGAGGAACGTAGATATCTTAGCTCGCTGGTCGCCCTGCAGCTGGATGACTTGACCCATCTTCTCGTCTTCGACTAGGGTGCCGTTGCATGCGAATTCCTACATTGTTATCGTGATAACAAGAAAAAGAAGAAGGAGAAGAAGAGGGGGTTGTTAGTAAACGGGTGTTTCTGGAAAAGCGGGTTACGTAGAACGGTATGGCGTAGGATGTGTGGCGACGCAGAGAGCGGGTAGTTAGTGCGTAAAAGAGGCGTAAAGTAGCGTCTATGTGGCGCGCTTCGGTTCGGAGACCGAAGCAGCCGACAAGCCCATCGCCTTTCTCCCGCTGCCGTTGCAATCGCCCGCAATTCGAAATTCGGATTTCGAGATTTGGAATTTGGAATCCTCACCTTCTTGAACGCCTTCAAGAGCTTCTTCGGGTCATATTCTACGTTTACTGTCAGCATCCTCGGCTAGCGTACGTAGGAAGTAGGGAGGGAGGGAGAAGGGAGAAGGGGAGCAGTGAGAGAGAGGAGTGAGGGGGAGAGGAGGGAGAGAGGAGGAAGTAGGGAGTATAGAGGGAGTATAAAGGGAGAATGAAGGGAGACGAGGGAAGGGAGAAAGGACTCACGTTTAGGCAAACCCTGTAGAGTAGTCAACGTCTTCCTCCCATTCCTCTGCTGGATACGAATATGGATGTACTCGTTAGTCCCGACGTCGGCGGTGGTCTCGTTGAGCGGGTCCCCTTCGTCTGCAAAGGGATCTGTGCAATACTCCCACCGTCAGCATTGAAGATGCTCAGAACATACAGAGAGAGAGAGAGAGAGAGAGAGAGATAGGAAGGAAGGACCCCTAGATCTCCAAAGGCGGGGGGCTTCATTCGATCTCTCGTCTAATCGCCCCTCCTGCCGCACCAAGATCTAGAGCGCAGAGATAGAGGGACTCACCGAAAGTATTGAGATTCTGAACGCTCATAAAAAGGGTGAAGAGAGGCTGAGTGGGGTGTGGGTGAGTGTGGTGGTGGTGGTTAGAGTCCAAGCTAAACTTGTCAAGAAGGGCAGTGTTATATATGAAAAGATTTCGACTGGATCTGACTAGGTGATGGGATGGATGGAGGATGAGGTAAGCCGAATCAATCCTCTGCGTCTACTCTTCCTCTGCTTCCTCTTCGTTCGATTCGAATTCGTTGAACGCCTTCGTGTTCATATTATTCGTAGACGATCGCGATGTCGGTACAAGACCAGCAACAAAAACGCAAACGAAAACAACCCCCCACATTCCAACACCTCCACCCATCCCAAGGTACTCCTACGCCACCTCTTTAGCATAGAATATCTTGACGCCTAACGTTCCCGGCAGCGAAGAAACTCAAAAAGGCATGGATCGAAAAAGCTCAAATCAAGAGTAAATGGAGTAGAGAGAAACGGAAGTTGCAGGAGGAGGGTGTTATTCCGGCTGTGAAGAAACCTTGGGAGATTCCTGGGAGGAGCAGGAAGAGGAGAGGGATACAGATGGGGAGCAGGAGCAGGAGCAGGAGGACGGGGCTGCGGATTCTGGAATGGGGCGGCCAGGGTCAGGTTCCGAAGACGAAAGCGAAGACGAGTCTGAAGCAGAGGCACCACCCTCAAAACGCGCAAAACACACAGAGACAGAGAAACCCTTTGTTCCCCCTCACATGCGGCGACCCGACCCATCCTCATCCCATTCCGCACCCCGGCAACAACGTCCAGAAAAACCAAACCCCAAATCTTCCTGGCAACCCGAACTCCAAAACGCCAATACCCATCCCAACCCCAACCACAATCCCAAAGGAAAAGGGAAAGCCAAAGCTCACCACCACCCCCACGACGACGATAGGGCGAACGACGATGGAGAACGCGAACGCGAAAAATCGTTACGCGACCTAAAGCGCGAAGCCTACGACAAAAAGAATTTACACAACTTCCGCGCTGATCCTCTACACAAGCATTCGGGAAGGGGAAGGTTCAATGCCAGAGGACGAGGAGGGGGAGGTGGTGGTGGTGGACGTGGAAGAGGTGGATATGGGGGAAGAGAACCGAGGGGGCAGCCTAACATGAAATTGAGGATGAATTATATGCTGGAGAAGATCAAGAAAGACTATGCTACTCCGTCGGCGTAGTATTTTGAGTTCGGTATACCGTCCTATCTATGGTACATTTGGTGTCGGGGCACTTACCACTAGACTCAGCCGTGCCAGCTTCATTTTCTGTTGAAGATCTTCTTACGGTTGACCGTGACATATACCGCGATTATGGCGGTAATCACCACCCACGCAGCGTCTCCAATATCCAACTTCACCCTCCCCTCCCCATCCACGGTTTCTCCGTCCGCTCCAACCGCTTCCCGTGTTTGCAAAACCGAAGGAACATATCCTAACCAACCTATCAGCCCAACATCCCCCGAACCTAAACCCACTCCCACCGAACCAACCTCTCCGTCTCCCTTCTTTCCACCACTCCCTTCCTCAGGACCCACCACCACTCTTCCCTCTGCGGCTTCTTCGCCTGTATCCTCCGAGGTTCCTGCGCCGAGGTTCTTGCCGGTATCGCTATCGCTCCCTTTAGCGTTTGAAATTGGGTTTGGGTTTGGTTTGCGTGAATCTGCCTGAGGAATAGATGCCGAGGCGACTGCTGTCGTGGACGTCAACGTTACTTCCGTATTCGCCTTTGCACTCTCCTTCTCGCCCTCCGCCTCACCCACCGTCGATCCCACGCCGGTATCTTTCGCGGAGTCTATGACGGAGAGGTTAGCCTACGTGTCACTTTATAGAGCCCACATACTCGTCAAAAGCTTCAATTATAGACAAAAAGAAAAGGAGAGAAAAGAACATTCTGTCGCGACTTCCGTTCGACGAAGGATAGATGGTGGAAAAGCCTAAAACAAAAGAAACTTTCACTCACCAGACGCAGTATTATCGGCACTCCCACCATTGAGCGACGGCGTTGACCCCCACCCAACGTAATTCCACCACGAATAATACCCAGCCGCATCCTTCTGGTCGGCGGAGCTCGCTGGGTTCGCTCGAGGACCCAGTTCCTGAGTATCTTCGCCACGAGGCTCGGTCGCAGACGCACTCGCCGTCGGTACCTCTGTAGCCTGCTGAACCGGTTCGCCAGAGGGCGCAGCATCCGTGGGTGCACTCGAATCGAAGCTGAAGTCGAGGGTGACGTTGCTGACGTGGTGGTAGCCTCATGCGATGTCGACGAGGTCGAGGTCGTACCAGGATGGGGTGTCGAGTCGGCTAGATGATACGTAGACCATTCTCGTCAGCTACCACGTTTCAATAAAGTGCGAAAAGGAAGGGAGAAGAAGAGTTGAGGTGCTTGTGACGATGACTATCCAGTGTGAAGGTCGGTAGTGAAGCCGACGCTTGACAGCGTGAATAGCGCTGGAGGACGAGGACCCGCCTCGTTCAAGGCCAGGCGAGAAGGTGTAGCGGGAGAAGGGGGAAGGGAGAAGGAAAGAAAGCGCAAGGAAACCCTACTCACCTTTCTTATCACCCCCATCGCCTTGAGAATCTACACGAAGTCAGGTCAGATGCACCGTATCTCGTGGTCGTGAGGCGTCCAGGGTAACCGAGAAACGTGAAAAAGAGAGGGAAGGGAATCAAGTGCACGAGCCACAGAGGGCTTAAATCACAGGCCCGTGCACGGATATTAAAAAAAGAAGTATCGTGGTGAACGAGAGAAGGCGAAGCGTCGACGCCACCGACGACATAAACGACTCATCGTCAACCCCCATCGTATTCCACCTCCCATGTCGGGTCTCGAGGCCGCAATCTCCAACTGAACCAACCCACCGCACGAGCAACCAGGTCCCACCCTCGTGAATCTAGACCACACGCGCCTCCGAGAACCGGCGACTTCCACACACCCTGTGTTTTCCGCCCAGGGCAAGTGAGATCGGGGCACGAGCACCCGAACTCCGACTCGAGAACGCGGAGACATTGAAAAGACAGATCAGCGCCCTCGAGGGCCAGACATGGAAAGAGTGCTTCCTTCGTTCCGGAGGGAGAGGAAGAACGGACTTGGCATGCTCGGAACCGATTCTGAGGTCATAGCAATGGTGTAAATGCAACCCAAGTTGGGAAGGGAGGCAGGAAGTAAAGGGGATAGGGTGGGGAGGGCGAGCTGAGAACGAGAGATAGAAAGAGAGAGTGCTCACCTGAACCTTCGCCACTTTGTAGAGTAGAATTCGATGGAACTACAAAGATAAGAGTCGTCAGTTCGCCGATCATACTTTACAAAGAACACGATGCGATTGAAGGACAAAGTGGGAGTGGCAAAGAGCCCATCTCGGGGATACCGGCGGATAGCGGATTGTGAACCTGAAGCGTAGGGTACAGTATCCAACCTCCGGTAGATACCACCGGCCGGTGAGCATGACGCTCACGACAACCCCAAGCAATCCCGGTTATCCATGCGTAGCTGGATTTCGAAGTCGAGAACGATCTCGTTGGAACTAGACCAACGCAGCGAAGCCAACGCAGGAAAGGCCCGTGGGTTTCGTGGATGGCAGGACAACCAAAGGAAGGTGAACGCTGCGCGTAACGAGGGTCTGAGGATCGTCGAGAACCCGAAGACAGAACGCAAGAGGGATAAAACGACGGAGAAGAGAGAAACAAGGCGAGCACCCCACAACGCGAGGAGAACGAGAAAGCGCCGAACACTGCACCGTCTCTGTGATCAAGGACACCCCCAACGAACCGTGGGCCGTATACTGAGTGGTGCATAGCCTCTTCACCATCCACCTATTCGTCCAGCAAGCCATTTCGTCCATCCGTTCAGTTCATCCAAGCAATCCGATCAGCCGCCAACCCACTCAGAGCCTGACGCACGCACGATCGTGCATACGGAAACAGTTCCGAAAACCAGGGCAAACAACATCCTCCGGTCGAAACGAAGCTGACAGTGCGTGCGTCTTAAGCACGAGACAGGGAGTCGTGCACCATCCGAAAGTCGAAAGGAAACGAAAGAGACAAGAATAGAAGCGGGAATGCGAAAGGTGAACAGGCCCGAAAGCCGAGAGGAAATTAAGACCAAAAGGGAACCGAGGTCTAAAGGAAGAACGAAGGGAAAGTAGCAAGGAACGAAATGCCCGACAACGCATCTAAAAACGCGAAGCGTTTGAGGCGTAGCCGCTGCAGACCCCCTGGTGCGCACAAAAAAACCCCCCCATTTCACCACACCATCCCATCATCCATCCGGGCGTTTCGTCCGTCCACGCAGAAACCCAGGGACGGGAACGAGTCCAGGAAAGAATAAAATAAGTCAGGGTACCAAGCTGATGATATAGCGAGTCGTGCAGCCCTTTGGCGTTGAAGCGGAGAAAGCAACCTTCCACCGAAGATCTTCTTCCTTCTTCGACTCAAACGCGCCTGGGGGAGGTCCTATGGACAGGCCGGCATTACAGAGTGTGACCATCTGCAATTATGCACCATGTCGAAACCGGCCGCCCAGCGATGAGGGAAGAGGCGAGAGAGGGAATGGGGCTGTCGATGAACGGAAATACGAAAAAACCGGAACCGAAACCGAAACCAAGAACGAAACATAGAAACCCAAGAACGCAGAACAAACTGCTCACCTTCCTCTTTCTCCACACCCTCCACCTTCGCAAAATCTTTCTTCTTCACCCCATCCGCCGGACCTAACAAAGAGGAGAGAACGAACGCATCAGCTCCAGGTCCCATGGGTATATACCACTAGGGAGAGAAAGGAAAAGACAGAGGTGAACGAGTGAACGGGACAATGGCCAAGGGTCAATGGTAATAACACGCGATAGCGTCCCCAAAACGAAAGGGGGGACTAGGGTCGCGAGTCTCCGAGAAATCACGCTCACAACCCCGATTCCTCCTGGCCGACTCTCGTCCAGGGTACTCCAAGCGGGGGTTCCTTAACCACGCAAAACCACAGAACATGCAACTGCGCATCCCATCGATCCCTAGCCATCCAAGCACTCGCGTTGACCCGCGCATGAGGCCATCCCGCCCTCAGGATTACACGCCCATCCATCCACGCATCCACGCATCCCGGCGCTCACGATAGCGGTGGAATGGCGTCAGGGCGAGAGAGCGGAAAAGGGAGGGTAAAAAACAGTACACAGCGAGGAAAGACGGATCCATAACGCGCGGGGCGAGAAAGAGTCATCCAGTAGGCACGGCACGAGCCAAGAGGAAGCGGGGCAGGAAGAGAAACCCAACACGCGCGACGGAAGCAAACGGAAAAGGTGGCGTAAGAGAACGAACATGCGAAGGAACGAGAAACCTAACGAAGAAACGACGAAACGAAGAAAGGTATGGGCATGGAGATGGAGATCGAGACGGGGACGTACCTTCTTTCGTGGCCTCCTCTTTACCCTCTTTCCCTTTCTCACTCCCACTCCCACTACTCCCCGACCCCGAACCGACAGGCAAAGGCACAAGCAAAGACACCTTCGCCCGCCCCAACAAAGGAAAACTCAACCCAAACCGACTCGCCGCACCAAAACTTCCGGTCCTTTCTTTCTCTTTCTTCTCTCCTCCTCCTCCTCCCCCTTGCTCCTTCTCCTTCTCCTTCTCCTTTTGCTTCTCTTTCTCCTTTTGTTTCTCTCCTCCATCTTCACGTCCATCTTCGACCTTTTCTCCCTCACCGGCGAGCTGCTGGGGGATACTCGAGGGCTGTCCGGGTACGGGTGGAGTAACGGGGAGTGGTGGGACGACGTCGTCTATCGAACTCGGTATACTCCCCGGCTCTCCCCCTTCTCCTCCCTCTTTATCGTCTTCGTTTTTGATAGGGATCGGTCGAGGCGAAGCTGGTATGCCCAACGCCTGTGAGCTTGAGGCAGGCGACGTGATGCCTTCCCACTGAAGCGTATCCTCATGGACGTTAGATGACAGAGGAGGGGAAGCAGACGAAGATGGCGGGTGAACCAAAGCCTCAACGATCGTCGTACCCCCCTCACCAACATCGCAGGAGAAATCGGGAGTGGAGCCACCAACGGTACACTTGGGGAGGCTGATGGCCTTGTTATCAAGCTCGACGACGTAGCCTGTACACGAGATGCTCAAGACGTACGTAGTGTACATCCGATTCGATGCTCAGACGTACGTAGCTGTACATGATGATGCTCAGACGTACGTAGCTGTACATCGATCGATGCTCAGACGTACAGCTGTTGCGGTAGCTACAGATATATTGCGTACGTCACCTTTTAGGTGAGTAAGTTGCGTAGACCCAACCCTCATGTAATGAGTCGCTCCTCATTACATGAGAGGGTGGCTAGTCTCGCTTGCGGTAGCTATAGTAAAAAATAATAGCCGATATAGTTTAATTGGTAAAACGGATTCCTTGTAAGATTTTGATATTGGTTCAATTCCAGTTTTCGGCAATTTTTTGCGTAGCAGAGCTTGCGTTCTTGCGGTAGCTACAGCTCACGTACGTGTAGCGGAGCAACTCCCTCACTATGTGTAGCGGAGCAAGTCCTACTTTTGCCCTACCTTACCCCCTCTAGCGTACTTGCGGTAGCTAATAATTGCGTAGCTAGAGGGGGTTAGTCGCTCCTCATTTGCTTGCGAAGCTAGCTATATGAGAGGGCAGGAGCTAAGACTGCCTTTGGTCGCGTGTCCTACTTGCGGTAGTTGCTCCGCTACACTTACCCCCTCGCTACTCATTTGCTTGCGAAGCTAGCTATATGAGAGGGGGTACGTGAGAGGGCTAGATTGCTACGCTAGTTAGTCTGCTCCGCAAAAAATTGCGGTAGCTAGAGAGATAAAGAATTGCGGAGCTACTAGAGTCGCGGAGCGAAAGCTACAAATGAGTTGTAGTTTAATTTGGAAAAACACCATTTTTTGGTAATGGCCTATATCAGTTCGAGTCTGATCAACTCAGTTCTAAGTTATTCTCTCTTGCTTTCTTAGTAGCTTCCCGCTTTGCGAAAGTAACGTACGTGAGCTGTAGCGTCTGCAACTCTAGCTTCTTGCGGTAGCACTTGCCTTTGGTTGCTACGCTATCCTCACCCTCTAGCTACATCCTTCTTTCGCGTAGCGGGAGCTATACAGTAGTCGACTCTAGCTTTGCAATACTCACTAGTGAGAGGGTAGGCTACGCAATAATTGCCTTTGGCTATAGCTACCGCAATTTTTTGCGTAGCAGAGTGAGGGAGACATGATATTGCCATAGTGAGTTGCCTCTCTAGCTACTGTCTCTAGCTTTAGCAACTACCCTCTAGCTTTAGCAAGCGTACTTGCGGTAGCTAAATGAGGGTTGGGTGACTCCTTCGGAGCAAGTTGCGGAGCTAGTAATCACTTGCTACTCTAGCCTATCACTCTTCCGTAGTTGCTA
>JANDKE010000117.1:0-11490 GCA_027627275.1 Coprinellus aureogranulatus
TGGGTTTAGGCTTCTGTTCATCCACGTCCATCGCATCCCCGTCCGCCTTCTTCGCTTTGGGCTTGGGCTTGGGTTTAGGCTTCGGCTTCTCCTCTGCATCCCCGTCGACATCGACGTCCATATCCTCGTCGTCCTTGGCTTTCGTTTTACCGGCCGCCTTCTTCTTGGGCTTAGGCTTAGGCTTCGAGCCCTCGCCGCCGTCTGAGTCTTCCGCATCACTTTCGTTCGAAGCCTTCGCCTTTTTCTTCTTAGGCGCGTCGCCATCATCTCCTTTGCCCTTGGCTGGAGCTTTCTTCGTTTTCTTCTTCTTCGTGCCGGCGGTGATTTGCAGATCCCCAGACGCGTCTGATGCGGTCTGGGCGCCAGACTCGTCAGAGTCTGTATCGCTGGGTGAGCCAGAGTCTGACTCTGAGGCTTTGAAGTCGTCTGTAGAGTGATGCATTAGTTAGGTTCGAGTGGAAGAAGAAAATTGGCGTACAGTCATCACTCTCAAGATCGTCATCGTCACCCGTCCTGGGAGCTCGCCTTGGGGCATCGTCGCTGGCAATGCTTGCCATATCGTCGTCGTCATCGTCATCGTCGACACCCGCATCTGCGAGCAACAGATCCGCGTCTGGCACCATCTCGTTCTTCACCCGCACCTTCTTATCCTTCAGATATGCTTCTGTCACCTCATGCTCCTCCTTGTTGATCGAGCTGAAAGTAAGCTCTGGCCCGCTCTTCGTCACGATCTTCAAATCGAACGTCCTCGCCGCCGCCGCACCCATTGACGCCCCAACTCGAGAGAACACTGCCTTGTCGATGTCCTGGATCTCGATGAGGGTAGGCTGCTTGGACACGAAGAAAATGTATTTCTCAAGCATGAAGAGGTCGCCCTGTACGGCTTTGAGGTTGGCTTTGATCCCAGGGTGGCCATCCCGGCTTTGGAAGCTACCAGCGCCGATGATCTTTTTGCGGGAGAGCGCGCGGAAGACGCTCGAGATGACTTCGTACGTGGGGTCTTCATAGTTCTTTTTGAGCTTGTCGTATTTCTCGAGATCCTCATCGGTCATATTGAGTTCGGCGGTGATCTCCTCTTCACGCGTGAACTGCATGACGAGATACTGGTATCTCGTTTGGCCTTGACGGATGGGAGTGCTCAGGCCGAGCTGGTAGCAAATAAGCCGCAGTGTCAATGATAGATATGTCAACTCACGATGAAGAGGACATGTTGGTCGTCCTTGGGGAGTAGGAAGAGTCTTGAGATACTGCTGAACAGAATCTTGTAATCGTAGGTCTTTCCACGCAGCCGCAAGAAGTCGGGGAACATATCCATGTCGTATCGTCCACGTGGAGTAAGGACCAGAACCTCCTCGAAGCTGAGAATCATGTTGCCCGTAATCTGCCCAATGTTGGCACGCTCCTTGATCGTCTCGTGGAACGCCTGTGCGGCGCTAATGTCCTCTTCGTCGTTCTCCGCGTCAGACTTTTGCGACCCTGCGTCAGAGTCTTTGGACTTGTGAGCGGCACCGGGAACGTGGAACCGGATTTCGACCATCTCGTCGCCTGCAAGCTTGCCACCTTTGGACGAGCCGGCGAGGTTGGCGAATTCTAAGGACACCTCTGTGCGACCGGCAATGTTGGAGTTGGCGACATTGTTCAGCGGGAGTTCGAAGGCTGTTTTGTCGGACACCAGGAAAGCAAGGTCTTGTCCTAGAAAAAGGGTCAGAAACCTGAAATGCATTCATGTTGGCACCACGTACCTCGGAAATCTGCGACACCCCAGTTCCAACCCTTGAATGACACTTCCTGCGTCTCTAGTGTGATCCCAAAGTGGTTCTTGAGCAGCTGTGCAATCTTGTCGTGTTCCTGCGAAATACATGAGTCACGAAAAACCGTATTCCACTGCCAACGCCCGTACCTCGCGCAGAAACCCGTCAAACTTCTCCTTGGTGTGGTCTGTGAGGCCTACACGCAGTTGAAAGTTTCTGGCGACTCGAATCCACTGCGCCCATTTGATTTTCGAGGCTTCTAGAGTCACAACATTGCCGCTGTCGATGCCCTTCCACCCCATTCCACTCGCTGCCACACGAAATTCTGCACCAAACGAAGCAGTTGAGCGACGAGGCGGAAAGCCACGAGTTTGGGCCACTCACTGCCGACCTCTGGGGACAACCCATAGTATATCTTGTCAAACTGAGTCGTCATCGTCGTAAACGGCGTCCAGAGAATCCTCAAGCAATGGCAAGGCCTTCAATGGTGGTGGTACGAAGCAAAGAGACGCGTGAGTCGGACTCTGAAACGCGTCTTGCCTTTTCCCATTATCTCTCCGCTGGTAAACGGCCTTTTTAAGGTCTAAATCGATACCCTAGAACCCCCTAATACCTACTTGGACACAAGAAGTCGATACCAAGATGTCGTTGGAGGAGCAGACGAGGAATATGCAGGAGAGGACGTTCTGTAAATGGTGCGCCTCGCGATGTGCACGTTGTGGACGAGATCTCTGAACTAGAGACTAGGTTGAATACGAAGCTCGAGGCGAATGGGTACCCTCCTATGTCGTCTCTGGTGCAGGACTTGTCGGACGGTGTACGGCTCATCCAGCTCATGGTACGATTTCGTCGCGATGGTTTCGATTACCCCTGAATTTACTTGGGTTTACAGGAAATTATGGGTGGGTATACCAGTGCTTTTGTGTGTAGAGGCTGCTGACGTTGAGTTGTCGTACCAGGCGATACGTCTCTTGGCCGATACAACAAGAATCCACGTATGCGAGTGCAAAAGGCCGAGAATGTCACCAAAGCCCTGGAGTTCATCACTTCCCGGGGCGTTAAACTCACGAATATCGGCCCAGAAGGTACTTGAACCCCTTTGCTAACCCAACCACCCCAGCGTCTCTATGGTCTGTACCTGCTCACCCTCCCGACAAAGATATCATCGATGGGAACCTTAAGCTCATCCTGGGGATGATCTGGACGCTCATTCTGCGGTTCACTATCGCCGATATCAGGTCTGTCCGCCATCTCTCCTGAGGGGCTTCCGCGTTGTCCGGTTGGGAATTCCCCTAGCCCTACTTTACGAGGAACATGGGGATTTACACTGCGTGCTTATCTCGCGCTAGCTTGACTTCGATCCCTGTAACTCGGGCTTCGTGTGAAGCCCCTAGGCTCGTTATCGTTCAGGGTGACTAACTAGTTCATTTCCGCAAAGTGAAGAAGGTCTTTCAGCCAAAGAAGGTCTCCTGCTCTGGTGTCAACGCAAGACAGCACCATACAAGGACGTCAACGTTCAAGACTTCACGTACAGTTGGTCGGATGGCCTCGCTTTGTTCGTGCGCCCTGGCCTTTCCCCTGTTTGGCGGTATATGCTGAACAAGATGTTGCTAGATGTGCTCTTATCCACTGTCATCGACCTGACTTGCTCGATTACGACAAGCTGAATAAGGTTGGTTATCACCTCATGAAGCTTGCTCAAACCACTGATCTGAGCTTTGTAAAGGAGGACCGCCACGGTAATACCAGACTTGCATTTCAAATTGCCGCTGAACACTTGGACATCCCGGTGCGTTATCCCATGCTCCTCAGCTTGAATGCTCCTCAACCTTTTCCGGCTTGTGTAGCAATTGCTCGAAGTCGAAGATCTCTGCGACTCCACGAAACCAGATGAACGCTCCGTCATGACATACATCGCCAGTTTCTTCCACGCCTTCTCGTCAATGGGTAGGTGCTCCTGTCCCGCTCCAAGACCTACAGATACTCATAGAATACAGAGCAGACCGAGACTGAATCTCGCCGAGTTGAAAAGTTCGCCGATCTCATGCAATCTGTCTGGATCATCCGGACAGATTACGAGCGCCGTGCGCGTCTATTGCTTGAGAACCTCGAACGCATCCAGTCGCAATGGGCTGCATCGATCTTCACTGGCGTATACGCCGATGCCAAGGAGCAATCATCACAGTTCAATCATTACAAGCAGACGACGAAACGCCAGTGGGTTACAGAGAGGCAAGACGTGATCACACTGTTCGGCAATGTGCAGACAAAGTTGAAGACGTACTCGTTGGCGGAGTATGTGCCCCCAAAGGGCTTGGCTCCACAAGACCTAGACGCGGCGTGGAAGAAGCTGCTGGAGAGTGAGGCAAGAAGATCGAGGGCAATCAACGCAGAAATCCGGAAGTACGTCAAGTACATGCTTGATTCCTGCCGATCCTGGACTTATATCTCCCTCGTTGCTGCAGGATTAAGGAGGGGCTCCGTAAGAAGTTCGCCGACATTGCCAATGCCTTCGAGGCGCGACTGCACTCAATTTCAGTCGAACTCACGATGATCGAGGGACCTCTAGAGGAGCAACAGCAGCAGGCTAAAGAGATTCAGACCAGAATACCTAGGCTTTCAGAGGATCTGGCAGTGGTGTCGGAGGCAGAGGCCGAGTGTATGGCTGCTAACGTGGAAGAAAACGATTATACTGTCTTCACATGGCAGGATCTTGAGTTTGAATTAGGGTTGCTCATTCAGAACATTGCAAAGAAGATCTCGTTCATCGACAACCAGGTGAGCATACCGTTATGAGTGACTTACGAGAAATTGTTAACCTAGGCCTTCGTAGATCGTGTCAAGGGACGTCACAAACCTCACACCAGCACAGCTCGAACAATTCGAAACTACTTTCCGGTACTTCGACAAGGATGAGACGAACACACTTAACCAGATGGAAATGGTGGCTGCTCTCGCCAGCTTGGGTATTGTATACTCGAACCAGGACATGGACTACATCTACGAGCAGCTCGTAGTCGACTACGGCGCAGTGACGTTCGAAGCTTTTATCAACCTGCTCGTAGATATTACGGAAGACCAGACGACGCCTACACAGCTTCTAGAGTCATTCCAAGGCATAGCCCACTCTAAGGTATGCATGTTCCCAAACCCCCATACGCCCCTAACTGCAATGATTGATTTCCACCCTCCTTCTCTAGCCATTCATCACCGAGCTCGACCTTCGGCTTGCGCAAATACCCCAGGCGTCTATCGACTACCTGCTTAAAGCAATGCCGAGCGCTTCTCTGGAGGAGGGAGGAGAGCCGGAGTACGACTACGTCGGCTGGTTGGATGAAGTCTTCGGCCCTGCGCCGCAGGAGTAGGCGAACGACCGGCTCAAATTCTACAGTACTACCACCGCTAGAACATACCCTTACCATGACCTTATTCTATAATTCCCTGCTGCGGCGTACCGTGATCCCCTGCGCATTTCCTGCGCCCCGGCGCGCAACCACAGCAATGAGATAATCGCAGCAGAGCCCCGATTCGGCTAGGTCTGATTGATCAGTTGCAATCACGGTGAAGACCCAGCCCAGAAACCATTTAACCGCTTCTTCCTGAACCACGACCACACCCACGACCACTTTTCTCGTTTATCTACCTTAATCCAATATGGTGAGTGCCCATTGTGGCCATGGCGCGGCGTATTCTATACAGCGCGATTGAGGAGAGATAAGCTAACGATACCATCTATATCAACCTCGATCTCTCATTGCTGTGTTGGATCTCGACGACGATGACGCTGCGACGTGGCGGGTTGAATACTGTAGTCTTCAGGTGTCGGTGTCAACCAGGAATGCCTCACCGCGTTCCAAGACCTCAAGCTCGGCAAGAAGCACAAGTATATCATCTACGCGTTGAGCCCCGACAACACTGAGATCATCGTCAAGAAGACCAGCCAGGGCAGCTACGAGGATTTCTTGGGCGACCTCCCCGAGGACGAGCCCAGGTTCGCGATCTTCGATTTCGAGTTCGAGAAGGAGGGCGCTGGAAAGAGGAACAAGATCACATTTGTCTCTTGGTGAGTACTATTCCGCGTTATCGGGCGTCTTGGCTTCGTGTTTGGGAGTAGATGGGAGTCTTGGATGTGGTTGAGCAAGGCATACGGGTGTTGGCGGTGCTCAGCATCCTTTGAGTGTCGTGCATAGTATATCGAAGCCCGCCAGAGAGCTCTATCTGCCAATCGACGGCGAACCTGACATTACGCATCTCCTCTCCCATCGCTGTGGTCGTCAGGATCGACTAGCAACCGGCAGCGAATGGGGGTCACCGCTGTGTAGAGTTTTGGTGACCTTAAAGGCTCGTCAAAGATCCTACGTGGCGCGGTGCGGCTTCCCCATGAGCTCGATCGGACTGTCGCCGACTCACGCGACACTCTTCACCCATTGGCTTTGTCAATGGTTGGGATGGCCCATCATGGGTATGCATGGGTGTATGGGGGCTGTCTATCTGCCAGAAACCTTCAGACTGGTATATAGCCAGGCGCTGAGTCCGATCCTTCCATCGCGATATAACCCATGCAATACTTCCATTTCCCGTTCTTCTTGTCATCCTTCGTCGATAACAACTTCAGTGACTGATTATTCTTCGATTGCTCTTACCAGGTCTCCCGATGGTTCCAAGATTAAGCAGAAGATGGTCTACGCGTCCTCCAAGGACGCTCTCCGACGGAGTTTGCAGGGTATCGCTTTGGAGATCCAGGGTACCGACCTTGAGGAGGTTTCCTACGAGACTGGTACGTTCATTCACCTCTCCTGCCATACCATCTTGCACATCAAAGCTGTGGGATGGGATGGTTTTTGGGCTGTTACTAACCATATGTCTCTTGCTTCCCAGTGCTTGACAAGGCCAGCCGTGGCAACTAAACGATAACGGCTTCGGTTCCTTCAGTTCTGTCTGCTCCCCTCGTACCGCACTGTTCTCTGAGTTTCCTGTGGCTGGATGGACTGGAAGAACTTATATTTCACTTTATGTACCGGTATCCAAATTCCAAACCCTCAAATTAGCCCTGAACTGTAGTCAACCTTGGCAGAGCGATAGATTGAGTACGGAGAAACATCGGCGTGACAAAAACGGCAATTTCCGAGTCCCGTGGCCTGTATTTGTACTTGATTGGCGCTCACGCCATTGTGGTGGCAATGTTTGTTTTGCTGGATTTTGCCTTCCACCCCCAACCTCGCTTGGGCACAGCGGCGACAGGTGCCTGGCTTTGGCACAGATCTCGTTGTGAAATGCCAGGAAGCAATGACCAGGACGCGATGATAGCCTCAACCAGCGTAGCACCAGCCTTATCGACACCAACCACGACATCAGGATCGAAAAGGGACAATCTCGACATCCAAGAGAAGTATCGAAAGCTAAAGAAACGGTTCTTCGAGCTGGAAGAGGTGCGTAGCGTTGGATGCACTCTTTCTCGAATGTGTAGAGAAAGAGATTTGACACGGGCTAATCACCTAGAAATACAAGGAAATGAGCTCGGAGCTGCAGAAATCGGGCGAGAGGAATGTGAGGATACGCCAGGAGCGAGAGTGCGTGGTCTTCATGGCTTCTAGGGATCGAAACTAATGGTTTGTATAGTCAATTACTTGAAAGGATCATGGAANTGGAGCAGCAGGGACACGGCTCGCCAGGGTCGTCGTCCACCGCATTGCCGCAAGCCAACATTCCGCGCACATTGCTGAGTCCACGTGCTCGGACGTCCTTTGAGGAGAACCTGCGGAGCGCGATGGAGGAGGACGAAGAAGAAGAAGAGACCGTTCCGTCGTCGCGACGCGAGGGTACTCGACGATCCACGCGCTCGACGAACGGAAAGGCCAAGGCGGACGCGACACGGTCTGCGAAGCGTTCGGAGCCCGATGGCGGGGCATCGTCTCCCTCTGCGCCTAAGAGACACAAGTCGCGACCTTCGCTGACCACGAACGAAGGCGAGGTCGAGTCTGCTCCGTCACCTCTGGGAGAGGATGTGCCCATGCAGGCTCCATCGCTTTCAGACGCCTTCAGCAACCCGTCTCCGCCTGCAGATGCTCCTCCGAATGGGGCGGATGTCTCTGCACAGGATGCTGCCATCGACCCGAACCTCGAAGCGAGCGGAAGCACCGCTACCCAACAACAGCCGGCACATCCACTGAGCGGGAACCCCTACCTTAGCCTGAGCACCGCTATGCTTCCCAAACCCCCCACCAACGGCTGGTGCGAACCCCACACCGACGACCGCGCACCCTCTGTTCATGAATCCGTACATGTACTACCCCAGCCCTATCACGCCTGTCACAGCCACGCCCAACACACCTTCGTATCCCTACAACCCCTACTTCTATCTGAATGCACCGCCGATGTTGCCAGGGGTACCACCACCGCCAGGGATGTATCCTCCTCAGAATAACGGACCGCCACCCACACCGACGTCTTCCACCCAAACTCGGCCACCTCAGTCTGTCGGTGATCAGCCGAGGACCAAAGCGAAGAGGCTGAAGGCGCATACGGTGACAAGTAAGAATTATAGCATTCCGTTGGTACCGAGAGATAAGGCTGGAAAGCCGATGCTTCCGTTGAATGTGGGCATTATGACGGTGATTAATCTGGGCACTGTGTGCATGCGAGAGCATTTCCATACGGAGAGGTATATCTTCCCTGTAGGTTACGAAGTGACGCGGTAAGTCACTGCACTCTTGATTCTACNCTGTCNCTCAACGATNTTCACCTTAGGCGATATCTCTCCACTGTCAATCCTAGCATCGAGGTCGTCTACCACTGTACCATCCTCGACGGCGGAGATGGTCCCAAGTTCCAAATCGTGCCCAGCGACACGCCTGACAGGCCAGTGATCGCAGGTACGGCAACTGGAGCGTGGTCGAGCATTGTCAAGCAAGCGAACGCCATCCGGAATCGNCANCACTCGAACTCGGTGTCGGGTCCGGATTTCTTTGGGTTGGGCCAAAACACGATCAAGCATCTGATACAGCAGNTGCCTGGCGCGGATCGGTTGAAGGANTATGTGTGGCAGAACTTTGTCGAGGGAGGGTTAGTAGTGCTTTTCGTATTCGNNGNTTGNTTGATNGNATGCTGATATAATTTTGCTCCAGTCCTCTCGGTGGNCGACACGCAGCCGTTATTCCTGCGCTTCCAGAGGAATACGACGCCGCTCTTCCCAGGGGCGCCGTGTACCACTCGCCTCTTGAACGACAGAAGAGGCTACTTGAGCAACAAGCCTCTCCGAGCCCGGGGGAGCTTCCCAAAGGCCTATCGCACTACCCACAACACATCATNGCACAAGCCACCACATCCGGTCAACCTGGGCCTGACGGTCAACAGCAACAGCTCCCACCACAAGTTCAACAGTCTGTTCAGCACGCGCAGATGCAGCACCAGCAAGCCATGCAGCAGATGCAAGATGCCAGGATGATGTTTGTACCGATGGACCCGCAGCAGGTCCAGCAACTTGCACAAGCTCAGCATCAGCATCAACAACTCGCCCACCAGCAACAGCAACAACAGCAGCACCAGCAGCAAGGATATCCAAGAGCCAGGCATGAATCTCTCGGTTGAAAGTGGACTATCCATGCAGTAAAATCAGGATACACGCACCTTGGCCAGCAGGCTGAAACTCTTTCTCCCACTCCTCCACGCCATTCGACGCAGCGGTAAACCCATAGGTGTCCATGACCTCTGCAAGCGCAACGATGTCTTCATCCTCCACCATCCCTCTCGCTCCGGGCACGTCGAATTTCTTTCCATGCTTCAGGTCCTCGACACCCAGCAAAAGACCACTCCCACTCGCTAGCCTCAACACAGGGTGCCCACCTTGCAATCCGCGCACAACGTCCCTCACCCACTGATCCATCGCCGCTTGCCTGCTCTTCATGAACAGCGCCTCCACCTTTCCCCTCTTCTCCACCTCCTTCGTCAGCTCCTGAAACTTGATATGCACCGCATGTCTGAACGCCGTCGAAAGCGCACTGAGTTTGTGGTATGTGAGAGGTTGGGCGAGAAAGTACGGCGACGAGATGGCTGTTGCTGCGAGAGGCGTGGGGAGCGGCTCGAGGCTCGCTAGGTGGTGTGAAAGCGCCCCTTGGATCGTTTGGAGGGCGAGCTGGGTGTGTGGGTTGTGTAGGTGGTTCANNAGGAGNGTNTANCTGCGGTCATTGCTCGACATCGTGGNGGCNGGAGGCAAGGNACATAGCCGGNGNTGATAGGCGCGCGTCGAAATCACAAGCCAAATCAATGCGGTTGTATACAATGTCAATGTGGGTATATAATACAAATACATGCAGCAAGGTATCGCTTTCGTTTCTAGATAGTAGTAGAGTCTAGTCGCTCGTTAGTTCGTCGTCACCCACATCTTCNGGNGCCTCGCTCCCAAACTCCTCCTTCCANTCCTGCATAGCNGTCCGTGCNTCCAACAAAAGGCTATCCCCNTCGTCCTCCCCACCNAAACCCGTTTGCTCTGACAGCAAACANCACGCTCGTGATATCGAGTACTCCTTGCCCCCAATGGTATCCGCCANCTTGATATTNCCCCTCCCACANTCGATTTTGTACCTCCGTACCGCGTCNGCNAAGACGATGTCGAACCGGCTCAACACGCTCTCGGCNTCTTCTACTGCAATCTCCATGCGCGCGTCNGTNGAGCTNTCNTGCGACTCTTCGATGATGGTGAGGGTNTGTGGGTACGCTTTGGATGGGGAAGATGTGATTTGTGACCATTGTCGGTCGTGGTGCGAGTCGACTTCCGTGATGAANTCGTCCATGAGCTGGTATAGGATNGTGAAGGATATGCGNCCGAGNCCNGTCACGCGTTTCCGGGTTCCAGGAACCTTTGCNCCNANGAGGTTCTGTGAATGAATTGAATTGAATTAGAAGCNGNTANNTNNGGCAATGATNGGCGCCCGTACCTCGATCGCCGTCACCACAAANTCNAACTCNTGCAGCCACTCGAGATACAGCTCCGTTTCCANGANCTTNGAGTTTGCTCTGTCCAGTCGCACTTTCACNGANGACTTGACGCCCGANACGAGTTGNTGNACNACNNNNAANGCNTCACGTTCGGCTGTAAGNTNNNTCAGTGGCAGTCGACTANNATGAGAGGGTAGGACGTACACCGAGGGAATAGCTTCACANTCCTAATATCATCNAANCTNGGNGAAGCACCCNAATTACANCCNCTCAATACNGAAGNCANGTTNTANTCGTCGAGCGACAGCGTCCTGCGGCCTGTGATGANGGCTGGGTCAGTNTNNNACCNCAACCATAAACCACAGTATCACTGACGTTTCTTGCTCGGANTNGAAGGCGACGCGGTGTATATTGGGCTGGTGACNCTGGGCGACCCAAAGTGATCNTCCCCNTTGCTGAANCGGAATCGCTTTGTTGGCGGTGTCCAAGGCTCCTCGGTGTCGCTAGAGTTGCACTCGCTCAGGTGCGAGATAGTTCTCTTAAANATNCGTCGTGTGGGGGTNGANAANGACATNGTNNNNGGGNNNTTNNGGANGGAGGAGATGCAGAGAACGNNGACANTCGGTNAGCAGGACCTGGCANGTNTANGCNGTGATGGCGATGGTCNTGTTTGGTCCCNCGCGTCGGTCAACGCGTNGANCCACGTGCAATGNCCCCTATTTNAAANAGCCTGGCGCGAANTNNTACGNGTGGCTCAANNNCTAAGTANNNTANNNTACTTACNNCTNNNAGNAGTCAAATACAT
>JANDKE010000117.1:11497-37877 GCA_027627275.1 Coprinellus aureogranulatus
CNTGTTTTTTGAAGNTTTCNANGTTTTATTGAATAGGCCTCTTGCTGTCTGCGCTCCCTGCGGAGCCAACAACGCGAGCGCGTGGCACGGCGCGCTCCCAAATAGGGGCTCCACGCGCAACCCATTCGGCGACTGTGCGGGCTTGGTCATTCATTCCACCAGTCATACCCGAACCAGGCCCTTGGCTGTGCCAGGAACAGCTCTTCCTTGGGCGCCATGCTCTCCTCCCTCCACTAACCATGTTATTCGCTGGTGGGCCTGCCACCGAGGGTCCGGGAATGGTTGTCAGCAACGAGCTTAAGGAGCCCATCCGATCTCACCACGACATCGAGCGTGATACTGCGAAGCACTATAAACGGGCTATAAAGGTAAGTCTCAACTGTTGTAACCTATTCCCCTCCTGACTGAGCACAACTACAGTTCTATGAAGCTTTAGCAAGGCGGGTATCGAACAATGGTCATGTTGTTGATCTCTTTGCTGGTTGCCTGGATCAAGTCGGCCTGCAAGAAATGAAGTCACTGCCCAACTCGACCAACGGTGTAATCGTCCTCTCTGACTCCTTCGCTACCTCTATCTTCAAGCAGTCTTTCTTGCGGCTCTTCAACAAGGACGACCAGGGTCATCTCACCATGGGCTTCAACGCTACCTTCGATGTCCAGGTACGTCATTTGGGGATTAATCATCCACATCGTACTCATGACCTGTTATCAGACGACCAAAGAATTGAAAGTGTCCGGCATGATTGGCCATGGCATCTCTGCAGGGAAGAAGTCGCCTTGCGTTGGCGAAACCGAGATTGGTATTGGTCAAACGTCTGCATGGAAAATCAACACCATCAGCCCCCGTACCGCCACTGGAGTGTACTTCGAGGTTGTCACCCCTGCAGGCCAGCCTTTGCAACAAGGTTCAAGGGGCCTCATCCAGTTCGTCACGCATTATCAACATTCCTCGGGCCAGATGCGCCTGCGCGTGACTACCATTGCTCGCAACTTCGCCGAAGCTGGATCGCCCAGCATCCCTGCATCTTTCGACCAGGAGGCAGCCGCGGTCTTGATGGCAAGGATAGCGGTATTCAAGGCTGAGATTGACGACTCTCCTGACGTCCTTCGATGGCTGGACCGCATGCTCATTCGGCTGTGCCAGAAATTCGCTGATTATAGGAAAGAAGACCCGACCAGCTTCCGCCTCACTGACAACTTTAGTATCTACCCTCAGTTCATGTTCCATCTCCGCCGAAGTCAATTCCTTCAGGTGTTTAACAATTCACCTGATGAGACTGCCTTCTATCGGTAAGCTGCCTAGTGTCATCTTGATATACCCTTTGCTGATTGCCACTTCAGTCATGTCCTCAATGAAGAAGATGTTAATAATTCGCTCATCATGATTCAGCCAACCCTTATGTCGTACACATTCGACACCCCTCCTCAACCAGTCCTCCTTGACAGTGTCTCAATCAAGCATGACGTGATCCTTCTGCTGGACACTTTCTTCCACATCCTCATCTTTCACGGTGAACTAGTTGCCCAGTGGAGGAAGCAAGGGTATCAAGACCAAGAAGGTTATGAGAACTTCAAGGAGCTCCTTGAGCAGCCTGTTGCTGATGCACAGGTAAGTGCACTCAACGTCCCTCTTCCAGCTTTCACCTAAAGTTGATGATCACCATTTGCTGTAGGATCTTCTTGTGGACCGGTTCCCTATCCCTCGATACATTGTGTGTGACCAGGGTGGAAGCCAGGCACGTTTCTTGCTTTCCAAGCTGAACCCCTCGACGACGCACATGTCGGCATCCATGTATGGCAATGGGCCGGGCGCTGGTGCAGGTCAAGCTATCTTTACAGATGATGTTAGTTTGCAGGTCTTTATGGAGCACTTGAAGCGCCTGGTAAGTGCTTTTGTTATTCATTGAAGTGCAATGGAGGCTGACATGCCACTGTAGGCTGTTGGTGCCCAGACGAACTAGAGCGCGAAGCAGTCGCAAAGCCTGACCTTGTAGAAGCCGTCTTTTCATTCTTGCCATCACCTTCCATCGTGTTCGATATCCAGGGTGTTTCACGTACTCATATGCTATCTTCCTATGTTCCTATCTATCCGTGAATTCTTTCGATGGACGACCCCGATGCGAAGCTTGCGAGCGTGACCGTTACCTTCATCCCGTCGTCTGAGGAACTCGTACTGAACACACACATTTTCAGATAGGATAGGTTTGTCCGTAATACAGCAGTTTGGAATGGGTTAGCTGTTTCGGACTCGGTCGTGCACCACCAGACAACCACAGTTACAGCCCCAACCCCTTACATGTGGAGCGGACAATTCATGCAGAGCATGAATAGTGAGGCCACTTTCACGAAACTTGTACTCTATTCGAGGACTGTTCTACATGGTGCCTTCCGTTCTCTATCTACTTTCCTGTGACCCGGTGGCTGCACCAACCGGACCGCAGCGTGACACGGCGGGTTAGGTGGTCTTAAGCGCCCATCGTCGCTTCTCGTCTTGCCACCTCACTCGGGACCTCCTCCCCCTCCTCTTCCCTCGACCTCGCCTCAACGCGTCTTCTGGCCGCAAACCTTTGACGTCTCTCGCTTCTCCGGCCTCACGCGCGGGAACAGGGCGAGCGGTATCGATCCTGGACGCCGGCGCCACTTTCCTCAACGCTTTTCGCCGACCTAGCACACTCCTCAAACCTTTCGGACTACCTGGGAACGTGCTCCGTCAGGCACCAGCGCTGGCGTCAGGACCGTCGTACACGGCGCTTTTGACCTCGACGCTCTGGAACGATGGTGGGGGCCGGGAAGGGTAGAATCGGCCCTTGGGTAGGGTTGAGGAGGATGGCAGTGGAGGCGGCACGCTGGCGAGGGTACAGCGGGGTTCTTGCGGCTATCTGAGCGAAGACGCAGGATTTGTCTGTTCCCCCGGAGTACTCTCTAAACTGCCCCTCCTCTCGCATCCAACCCCCAGTGGATGACGGCGCGAGCAGACGTATGGATCCCACCCATGGGTCCTGACCTGCTCGTGTCGATCCTCACCCCCTTTCGCTCTAGCTTTGTCACACACACATGAATTCTCAAAGTGGGTAGCTACATGACGCAATTCATGTAGCCCAGGTTACTGACTTTTTACAGCTCAATCGTCTCTAGTCAAGTCGACGACTTCGGTGGCATCTGCGTCTGTCGCCTGCACAGGCGACACCTCCACTATCCTCTTCCTTTCCATGCCACCTACCTCCCGAGGGCCGTCGTTTTTGGGGCCTTGTTCCGCCTTCCGCTTCACTTTCACCGCTGTGGCGATCTCGTCCCAATCGACGGTCATGATCTCAACGTCGCGATCGCCGCCAGCATCCCCCTCCGGACTCCTTTGTCGTCCAACCGCCCTCAACGGGCCTTCCCCTCGACCCCACTCCCTTTCTCTTCAAGGATCACTACATTTGAGTCGCAGGCATAGTCCCTGCCAACTGCTACTGGGGTGGCGCGTCCCATCGCTTTCTCCCTCACCTCGACCGCCACCACCACTCCCGGAACCCGCGTTCGCGACCGCGGAAACGTCATGATAGGTTTTCGACACCGACCGAAGAATGTAAGGCCGGTATGGGCGCTGGATGCACGATCTCGGAGGGGTTGAAGGAATTGGTTCGTTTCTGTTGATTTCTTACGGTATTCTTTTGCGTCTTATTCTCTTCGTCGTCTCGTTGTACCTCGTGTACCGACGGACGCTTTCGATGCTGTTCTGGCAGAGGCGAGCGCTCTGAGTCCCTCCATCGCAGCTCGCGGGCTCCGGTTTCAGCTATACCTCTTGTATCCGAACTACTCCCCTCTTGTACCGTCCTACCTACTCATCTGCCAATTCCCTTCGTGTTACTGTACTTCCAGCAACTATGAGAGCAAACGAGCGCGCACTCGACGAAGAGCGTACCCAAGTCTATTTCCTCGAACTAGCTACCTCTAGGCAATCTGGGTCCCGTAGTCGTTTCGACGATGTTCGAACCTCCCGATTTCGCCGCCAATAACTTAGTTCCTCGAAGCTGCTTGCCTGTGAAGAGAGGATGTTGCGCGGATACCAGCTACAATGATCTATTCGGGGCAAATTCGTACGAAGAACTATAATCCTATAGGTAGTACAAGGGACTATCATCCTAATTCCTAAGAGTGGTACTACTGTGAATGTATATCTAAGACTGTATACACTCCAGAACACCCTATTTCAACCCCACCAGCTCGAGTTCCTTCAGTCGAAGCACTTGCTAACACTATCATATTCTGCCGCGTGGTAGCAGAGCACTCATAATCCCTTCCGTCTCTTTGCCATTGGTCCCAGACCCACATTGTTACTGGCATCTGGGCTGGCTTCAGAGGCGGGACGTTTCCGCTCACTGAGTCGAAGAGCTGTGGGAGAGAAAGCTTCCCCCGGTACGATGCTCCCCCCCTCAGCGGATCGCTCCTCCGATTCCCTAAGCAGAGTCGGCTTTGACAAACCCTGCAGTGCCATATCACCCAAGTCCGGTAGATCGTCGCGTGAGGATGAAAAAGTCTGTGTGAGTGAGGGCAATGTCGGAGAGCTCACGGGCGGGATTGGAGGTAGGGCTTGTGGTTTAGGGGTAGGCTGTATTCGTCTGCCTTCCCAATCGGCAAGAATACGAGCCCCATAGCCCCGAAAAGCTTTGATCAAGACACTAACATCTTCCCAAAGCTTGTGATATGATCCCTTGATGACTTCCAGTCCTGGGAATAGCTGGTCAAGGAACATAGCGATGTCAGCCTTCCTGGACTGAGATACAAGGCTCAGCCAGTTGCAATCTCCGCTGGTAATGCCAGTGTTGATCGTCAATGTCTGCAACCGGAGGTGCCTGGGCCCCTGAGCGTCGAGGAACATCTCCAGGGGCTCTTCTACGACAAGAACAATGTCGAAATGGAATTCCAACTCCAGAAGACCCGGGCAGAGTTTGGCTATGACAAGCGAGAGGAAAGACAGGCCAGGGAAAGACGTCGCAGAAGGCTTTTGTGGGGTTGGGCTTGGGGGTGGTGGAGACTCAAAGTGAAGCGTATTTTGAGAGAAAAAGTCCATCGAGTTGAGGCCCCACACCCTCTCGTGGGTAGGTTGAACGTTGGCGTGGTTAGGTTGAACGTTGAACGATATGCGCGTCACTGCTGGCCATGAGACCATGGCTTGGGTAACATGAGGGAGTAAGGTGACAGCCAAATCGGGGGGAATGCCGGTGACAGAGAAACACCGCAAGCACTTCAACCCAGCCAAGGTAGTCTCAAAACCCTCTGCCAGCTCACGTTGTTCTGTAGGGGTAGGCAGGGATGTGATTGGCTCTCCGAGTCCGAATTGGTCGAACATCTCGATTGATAGCTCTTCAAGGTTGGTGTTTGGTTTGAAGTATGTGTAGCCGGAGAGGAACATCGGCATAGCATCCGTGCACCTGGTCATTTGCAGGTAAAGGCTGCGCAATGTGGTTGGGAGAAGGTATAATGCCACCCGGCCATGCCACACTGACGCTGCACGGACTGTCAACGCTCGCAGCCTCGGCATGCGGCTTGTAGGGGGCACTAAGTCCATCACCCGCGGTTCCCATGCAGCGCCTTTAAAGTAGAGGCCTTCAATGTTGAATTCTTCGATGCAAGGCAGGTGGTGGATGTACTGGAGATATTTTGGATGTTGTTCGCTTGTGGTGCTCAAGTGAAGGGTTCTCAACGACTTCATTCGGCAAATCCGATGGATAAATTCGTTGGTCGTGGGCCCGCAGTAGTTGAAGGATTGAAGTGTGGTAGCCATTGTGGGTAAGACCATTTCGAGGTCCTCGGGAGGCGTGAGTGAGTCTGGTGTTGGGGGGAACAGGTCCCAGGGCTTGTAGGACGAATATTGGAATGCTATGAGAGGAGGACTGACAAGAAGAAAGGGAGAAGCTACGCTGGGAACCCGGAACCGGGTAGATATCGACACGCTTCGAAGACTGGGAAAGAGGATTGCTGGACGCTCTGGCAGAGTGAGCAGCTCGAGGACGTGGTACGGAGTCAACTCTGGCATTGACTCCTGTGCGGCTGTAAAATGCTGGATGTGTGAGGCATAAAGATTGAACCTTTGCCAATTTTCACCCCCGGTGTATCTGAAGACCTATATATACTGCTTGTCAGCTCCTGGCTGAGCCAGATACATGCCGCAACAGAGCAAAGGTTAAGTCACTCACTCCAACACCATCGTACTGAGGCATTGAAAACCAAGGAAGAAGCTTGAAGATAGGCCTCAAGCTATCCATCGATCTCCACATCACACTGGCTCCGGCATTGAAGAACGCCCCGTTGACCGTCAGCGTTCTGGCCGCTGTTTTCCAGTCATTCCCCTCGATTAGGTGGAGTACAAGTTTCGAGAGAATATCTTCGCTGGAGAGAACTGTGTGACAGGCTCTGGTTTGTGGCAAGGCTTTTGCTTCTACCTCTCCAGTGGGTGCGCCTTCCTCCGAATCATTGTCTTCCTCCGAATCGATTATGTCTACATGCAGGCTGATCAGTGAACATTGCGTGCATGTTAGTGCATTGCGCCTACCCCATGCGCCAGTTACAGGAGATATAAGGTGGGTAAAAGGCATTTCGACAAGGTTACTGGATGGTATGGCTTCACTGTGCACCGACCGGATGTTGGGCAAGAGGCTGAGGTGCGACTTGATCACCGCCGACCCTGCGGTTCTTCATATATGTGGGTAGCACGTGCCAGCCTCGAGGGCGCTCTGCAAACTCAGAGGAGAGCAGCCACGCCTTGTCAAACCAGCGCGATATCGCCCCAGAAAAGATGCTGCATAAACCGAAACTAAACATTCCATCCTCGGGGGCGTTTACTGGAGGAGGTACATAGTGCTATGGAGTCTCAGCATCAAATCGAACAGGGTCAACACTCGAAGGCTGTCCCGCGTACATTGANTCCTGCACTCGGCCAAGTGCTCGCACTCTTCGCCCCTGGTATGGACTACAGAATGCCCGAATGCCCACACATACGACATGTTGAATATTGGACCCGCTGGTAAGGCGGTGTCCTGAACGCAGGTTCCGGATCTCTGGTGAGATACGCAATTTCGACTCTTTGAAAAAATCTTCGACATTGAAGCCAGTATCGTAAGGTGCGGTACTTTCGGATATCGANTGCTGCAANNATCTTCAGAGNGCTTGGAANGCCGGGGTCGANANCGCCAGTTTGGAGAAGATGTCATTGNCCNTTGGTAAGGCNAAGATGTCAGCGTTGCGAAGTGCAGAATGGTCAAAGCCAGGTTGACGAGAAAGAACAGGGNAGGATTCCGGATNCCTTGGAACCGGAGGCGACGGGANGTAATGCNGGGCAGGGTATGATGGGCCTGTCCGGACAAAGAGGGTCGGCAGCTGGAGAGCGACAATTGCCCCGCTCAAAACTGCTGTAGCCGACAAAGTGAAGTACTTGACGCGTGAGGCATAGAAGCGGATATGCTCCACTTAGTCGTGCTAGGAAATGTANGCGTCTGAGAAGCGAATGCATGGAGGGTGCTCCATTCAGCNAGCCGCNACGTTNCCGAAGACGAAAAGACTCACTACTTCGAAAGTGTGTTGGGCTGGGGAAAACGGCTCGAAGAAGTGGCCGTCCATAGTGTCGTTCATGTCAAAGGTGTCATTGGTATCTTATGCGGGAGGTGCATAACAGGGGGAGAGAATATNCAAGAGCCAAGCTTGAANAGGAACTTTGCAGCTGTCACCCAAGTTCATCGAGGCTCATCAGCTTCAGATTCGAGTTACCGGGCGTACGAGTCAGCAGCCTCAAATTTTTGGCGCACGTTTTCACGGNAAGGCGAACGCATGAACCTGCGAGACGGGTGTCAGAGCGCCNAGTAGGATATCTTGCGGGAGAGCCTTACTTGGANTGCCCTGAAGAATGTTGTATCGTCTCCAGTGCACGCCACATATTCGCGGAATATGATGGCTTTGTTAGGGACGCTCGACAATGCCCTATCGCAATACCATGGCGTGAACTGAAGGGGAGTAGCAGATAAGGGCGCGGAAAGGGAAGAAGGCAGCGAGCGAGAGCACACTTGGGATCTTCNAGATGATGGCGGAAGGAAAGCAAGGGGCGTGGAACGTTGAACGACCGTGACAAGATCAATAGTGATCGCGGCATGANCNCAGNTGTCAAAGCAAACANACGTTGGCCTAGACCTGACCTTTATGACACAGGGCAGCTGAGACCAGGGCANTTTGANCCGGGGAAGCTGAACTCGTTTTCCTTGACGTATTACTCTAACCATCGCCCAAGAATAGCGATTCCAGCGCCGATCTTGACTTTGTTGCATTCGGCGCTCTTCNACGACGCTGAGATTGTGATACTAGTAAGTGCTGAATGAAGCTGCGTAGGTTTTACGATAGNGCCATAACTAAGTGATNCAAGATTTCGCTGCGCTCCGTCCATTTTCCATNCAGTCAGTGTTGTAGATAGATGAATGTGTACCATTTACGTCGGCTGCGTGAACAATGGCGCCCACGTAGNGAAACCCGGGNTTGGCTCGTCGTCTCCTNTCATCCATACAGCGGGTGTGGGTGAACCTTCTATCCCCCTAACCTCCAGCTTTTCCAACANACCACACCCATCCATCAGAGATCGAAGACCTTCCCAAAACTCATAAGCATCCTTCACAGCGCTCAATGGCTGAACAAANAATCCATCTAAAAGCACCTCCTNCACTGCGGGAAGTGAAGCAACGAATCCAGCGACGGTGTACGNATGGAAGGAGAACTTCGCCCTCGTTACTCCGAATATCAGGTCCATATTGTTCTGTTCTGCGATTTTGAGGCTGAATGAAGTGATTTGGTCAAGGGATGAGAGAACGGTGGCCAATTCTGGGTTGGGAGCGGACAGAAGCGATCTAGCTGCGGCTCCCATAAAGGATCCCAAAGTTGAGAANATGCCAGTGTATTTATCATCTCCGACTGGCGAACCGCGNTTCAACGGAAACCCAGAGCCCATCCACTGTTCGATAGACTCGAGTTCGCCATATGGAAGCTGGATAGTAATGGACCGAAGAGCGATGCGACTTTCCTTCCCCATCTCCTTTGACCCTGGAGCGTAGAACAACACCCTNTNCACATCATCGTAGTTCGGGACTGCGGATTCCGGGGCTGCATCCTGCACAATCGTGAGGTTCTCNAGGTTGTACAGCGGCAAGTCACAACCTGCNAACCCGGCAGGGTAAGGCACGAATAACGCAAGGAGCACATCGGTGCTAGCGACAAGGNTTCGAAGTCGAGGTAAAAATNGGGGGAAGTCATGCTGCCGCAGAGGGAATCTGGNTGCTGGAGGTATGCGAGAGGCGGTTCCCGTGCGAATAGTTGCTGAGGTGATGAAAGGGTTGGCGAGGAGGAAGGAAGTGAGGGTGGCCAATGGAACGCTTGTATCGATGATCGTGAATGTTTCCAGCTTAGGGAGGCGCCAGTTGNATAAGATCGCCTTCCATCTGTCTTGGGGGGTGTCAAAGCAAGATATGTCGAGGTGGGTGAGGGTGTGAGACGACTGGCTAACCAACGAGTTGAGGTGTTGATGCCAGTAAAGGTTGAAGGTCCGGCCATATAGCGTCAATCTTTTGGAGACGGCTTCGGGGAAATAGGGTAGTGCCTGAAATTACGTTTCCCAGTGTCTCTTCGGGCCCGTCGCTTCGGATGAAACCTTGTACAGAGGTAAGTTGTAGCGCAACGCCGTCGCGTTCTGTAGCGATGTTCAACAGGCTGATGAATGCCTTCTTCCACTGGTCTGTAGCAGAGAATAACTGGCGGTCCACCTGGTACACTTGTACAGCGCAGTTGTCCGTGAATGCGATGAGCACCTTGCGTAAATTCTTGGCTACGTGCGGCTTTGCCAGGAGACTTGCCAGCGCTCGGAGCGTGACGGTATCATCGAACGATCCGAGGTGGACGTAGTACGTGACCTCGAAGGATGAGTCGAAGGTGTCGAAATTGCTATCATTTGAAAGTGGTGAGGAGGGGGGCTCAAAAGAGGTTTGCATGAAAGCAGCTTCGACCTTCCTCCCCACTTGCTCAGGGCTCATATGGCGCACAACAGTTCCTGGGGGTGGTTGCACAGGACGTATGCATAACCTCATATGCTCTGTGGATGCCACCACCAGACGATCAACGCACACTTGAGTGATAGTGGGCAGCAGTGCACGGTAGAAGGCCTTGCATGTGAGTGCCGCTTGCAGCCCATCAAAGGACGTGGGGTGATCGTCGCACAGATAGGGAAAGACCTCTTGGAATATGAGCTCGGCGGGTAGATCTGGCAACAGCTTCTGGTGGTTCCCTGGTATGAGCCGACGAAGCGCTGCAGTGAGCGCGGACATGCTGGACATAGATAACAATTGAGGTGGTGGGAGAGGTGAAGAAGAGATCAAGACGCGATGAGCTTTTCGTGAAAGGCAATAGAATGCGAGTGATGGTGAACAACAGAGCACAAAGCGACGGGAGGGACAAACAAAAGGACTCATTTTGACGACTTGACAGTTGTGCACTGACAGAACATGACGGTACCGACGCCTTTGCCTGCCATGCTATGGTTTGCTCTATGGGACCGTCGATGGGATCAAGTTTCGTTTCACATTTGGGCGCCCATACTTCAAAACTATGCTATACGAGCGCTCCGCGCTAACTATGACGATTCGTTGCGCAGGTCGCTTTATCTATTTCCACTAGATGTAATCATTCGCCAAGGTTGCCCTGCTTCCCGCTTGCTTGACAATAGAGAGTTTGTGCAAAGCCACCGGTGGCTATTTTGAGCCACAGGGAGCCACCAGAACGCGTTTTGGCTTGCGCAGTGCAGCTATCTGGTGGCTGGTGGAGCGCGGCTCTCGCGTCATGGAGCCACACCGTGGCTCCAATTGGCGGGATCATCGCTGTTTCCCTGCCATTTTAGCCACTACGGCGCGCAACGTGTAGCAGCCACGGGTGGCTCCCGTGTGGCTATGCGCAAACTCTCTAATGCCCCTAACCTCCAGCTTCTCCAACGTACCAGACTCATTCCACAGAGACCGCAGACCTCCCCAGAACTCGTCGGCGTCCCTCACAGCGCTCAACGGGTGCCCGAACATTCCATCCAAGACCACCTCTTTCACTGCAGGAAGCGCAGCCACGAACCCAGCCACGGCGTATGGGTGGAAGGAAAACATCGAGCGCCCTCCATTGAAAAGAGCTCGTAGAATCAAGTCTTGGCGCTCGACTCTGATGCCAAATGAAGTGATTTCATTCAGGGATGAGAGGACCGTGGCCAAGTCCGGAGTAGCAGGAGCGGGCAGCAGCGACCTGGCTGCGGCTCCCATCAAGGATTTGAAAGTCGATATCATGAACATCTCAGCTTTGATTGGTGGATTACGCGTCGAGGGAGACGCAGATTCCAACCATCGTTCAATGGGCTCCAGTTCGCCATAGGGGAGCTGTATGGTGATGGATCGAAGGGCGATGCGGCTTCCCTTCGAGTTCCCCAGCTCCCTTGACCCAGGAGCGTAGAACAGCACTTCTTTCACATCATCGTAATTCGGGGCAGTGAATTTTGGGGCCCTCTCCCGCACAATTGTTACATGTTCCAGGTTATACAGTTGGAGGTCACAGCCTGCCAACCCGGCCGGATAAGGGACGAATAACGCGAGGAGCACGTCCGGGGTAGCGACGAGACTCCGAAGTCGTGGTAAAAATCGGGGAAAATCGTGCTGTCGCAGAGGAAATCTAGTGCCTGGAGGGAAGCGAGAGTCGAAAGCCGTGCAAATCATTGCCGAGGAGATAAATGGATTAGCAAGGAGGAAGGAAGTGAGGGTCGCCAACGGGACGCTTGTGTTTGTGATCTTGAACGTCTCCAGCTTAGGGAGGTGCCAGTTGTGTAAGATCACCTTCCATTTGTCTCCGGGAGTGTCAAAGCAGCATATGTCGAGATGGGTGAGGGTGTGAGATGACTGGCTAACCAACAAGTTGAGGTGTTGATGCCAATAAACGTCGAGGCTCCGGCCGTCTAGCTTCAACTTGTAGAGACGGCTTCGGGGGAATAGATTTGGGGCCAAGAGCGGGTTTCCTAGGGTCTCTTCCGGCCCGTCGCTTCGGGTGCCACCCTGTACAGAGCTAAGCTGTAGCGCCACCTCTTCACATTCCGTAGCGACGTTCATTAGGCTGACAAATGCCTTCTTCCATGAGTCTGTGGGAGAGGCTAACTGACGGCCTTCCTCGTATACTCGCACAGCGCTGTTGTCGGCGAATGAGATGCGCACTTTGCGTAGGTGCTTGGCTACGTGCGGCTTCGCCAGGAGACTTGCCAGCGCCCACAGAGTGGTGGTATCATCGAACGATCCAAGGTGGATGCAATATGAGACCTCGATGGGCGAGTCAAAGGAGTCGATGCTGCTATCACTCGAGGGTGACGGGGAAAAAGGTTCGGGAAACGTCTGCATGAAAGCGGCTTCGACTTTCCTCTCTACTTGCTCCGGGCTCATGCCGCGTCCGACCACGCCTGGGAGTGGTTGCACAGGATATATAGACAACGCCCAAGCATCGCTACATGCCGCCACCAAGCGGTCAACACACAATTGAGTGATATTGGGTTGTAGGGCATAGTAAAAGGTCTTGCACGTGAGCGCCACTTGCAGCCCTGCAAAGGAGGTGGGGTGGTCGTCGCACAGATAGGGGAGGATTTCTTGGAATATGAGCTCGGCGGGTAGATTTGGCAGCGGCCTTTGGTGGTTCCACGGTATGAGCCGACGAAGTACCGCACTGAGCGCGGACAGGCTGGACATAAGCGTTGAGCGCAACCTGTGGTGGAACTTGAAGAGGTGGAAGTCGAGTGGAAGCAAGGATCAGGGCTCGAATGAACGTACTAATACGAGAGGGAATAGAACGCGAGTGATGGTAAACAAGACAACAAAGCGGGGGGAAGCAAACAAAACGACTCACCTTGACGACTTGAGAGTGGCGGCTACGCGTCGGTGCCGGCGGTCCCACCTTTCTGTCTGCAGCGGTCTTCTGATCGGCTGGCTTATGCTGTCGGAGATGTCGAAGTTGCGCTTTGCATTTAGGGGCACCTACCGAGCCATCACAGCTCCTCCCTACAGCAGTTGAACGCTCTGCATGGTGAACTGACGCGTCTGTTTAGACTTGAAGGAGATATTCGCTTCGACGCAACTGTTGTAAACCCTTCAAGACTATGATATGCGAGCACGGAGGGCTAGCTACGACGATGGGCAAAGCGATGACATCCATTTCTAATACCGGCTGTGGTCCTCGTCCCTGGCGATGAAATACCGCGACCTCTCGATCCCCGATAGCTTATTGGAGCCATATTATAACGGAACGCGACACATCTCCTCGGCTCCCTTCCAGAGACTATAGGACAGCGGGGTCATCACGTCCTCAGAGGTAGAGATGATAGTTGGCGATCTCTCACTTCGGCGATGATCTAGCTCTCAGGATCGAAGATCTGAATCTATATGCCCCCGGTGAACAGAGCAAGCCATACGTCAGTGCTCCCTGCCAGCTACTCAAATTATGGAAGGGACCGAAGGGAGGGTTGCGCCCGAGGAGTCTACTCCTGATGACAACCTGATGATGTCGGGATGGTGATTGGATACGAAGAATAGCCCTGGGGTTGGAAGGGTTCACGATGAAACCGGGAGTGAGGACGAGCAGCAGCATTGCGTTTGTGACAAAGATAAAGTCTTCTATTTTCAGAGGGTGTCGGACACTGGCGAAGGGCGAGTTCTGTCTGTCACTAGGCGTGCAAAAACAAGCGCTGTGAGACAGGTCAAAATGTGGCTAGAGGTTCAGTGGGTCAACGAATTGGGGAGACGGCGCTAGGGTAGCTTTGAGCAAATGAAGCAGACGCCAAAGGAGGAGCTCCTAGAGTCACCTCGGAATTGTCGCTTCTGGCGCGTCCCGGTATATAGAAACGCTGCAGCTCCATGACTTCTAAACGTGTGATAGCGGGCGATGGCTTTGCGATGGCTCGCCGGCGTCTATCCACCACTGGAAGTCGTTGGCCAAAGCCGTGGGGGGCACCTCAGATTTATCGGCAAGGGAAAACATAATTGTCCAAAGGACTCGGGTACGCGTGACGTCGCAAAGCTGAGGAGCGTGGCCAGTGCTCAGAGAACGTTGCTACCACTGAAGAATCAGAGATGGACGTCGTAACTTATATTGAAAGGCTTGTCGAAGGTGTTGACATATCGGGGAGTGGATTAGGGAGAGGCTTGGGGGGCTCCCATGAGTGAGAAGGCCTTGAAAGCAAGGTCCGCCTGTGGTCAAAGTTCCTCAGATCTTGAGCTCGTACTTCAGTTGAGAATTCCTGGTATATCCGGAGCTTCGGATACTCAGTGAGTGCTTCTATTTAGCGTAGTGGGTCAAGGAACCAGACGGAAATCACAAATGAGTGCGATTTGCAGTTGCTCGAGGAAGTCGATGGTTGCCGCAGAAGTACGGCAAATTTTCAAAAAATTTCGATACGGTTTCGTTGGGAGACTCGGCAACGCACTACGGCAGTGTCATGCCATGAATCACAGAGCAGCAGGGAAGGCAGCGAAAAGGAGGCAGGCAACGAAGGGAGAATACCAGGACTTTCGAGATGGTGGGGGAAGGAAAGCAAGGTTTGCAGAGCGGCGAGATCAATCGTGATCGCGGTGATGAACCCGAATCAAGGTGTCAAAGCAAACATATGTTGGCTTGGACCTAACCTTCATCTTCCAAGTTCCAAGGCATTTCCACCTGTGGAAGCCGTACTCGTTCCCATCGGCATGCTATAGCTCAGGAGCAACGCTCGTCGAATCTGATCTTATGCTCGATTTCCAGCGTCAATCTCAGCCTCGTTGCATTAGGCGCTCCTCAGAGACGCTGAGATTGTGATTAGCACTGAATGAGCGAGGACAACACGAGGCTACTGTATCACGTCAGATCACCGAGGGAGGACCCACAAATCGCGATGGATCATGATAGGCGCCCAACCTCCCTCGGAGCGGACACAGTACATACTCCTTGCTCCGCGTCACTCTCATCGACTGAGTTTTACTTGGTTCCAGTGTCGGAAGGTCTTAAAACGGGGGAGACTGGCTTGAAGGAGCCTCAGGCAGTCCGGCGGAGGTTAGGACATGGCCCTGGTCACGAGCAACGTCCCGTCTACATTGTGCCTGAATGCGAGATTAAATATCACAGCAGGTAACGCGAAGAGAGACGTATGAGGCATGGTCCCCTTACTAAAGAGGGGTCCCATCCGCCGTCACTCCTCACATTAATCTTCACATGAGAAAGGACAGCGAGTGCTCAAGGGAAATACGGCAGGGAGAATGTCCATCGACTTCCACGGGATCCCAGCTAGCGACCCCTGAACGGCGAAGCCTCTCCCCGTTCCCTTTCCCATAGCCCATCCTTCTCGCTAGCTCCGGACCCATAGCCTTCCTACACCCTTCAGCAATCACACACTCTGCGTCCCACTAAGGAATACGTCGGCTCAGCACCTGACCCTTCTTTCGCCGGAGAGGGTCAGAAGCCCTCAATCTAAACCCCGAGATTAAACGGTTTCGATATCACGATGCTCGCAGTGCTCAAAGTGGCTTTCAGGCGCCGCGTAGGCTCCGGAGAAGCTTTTGCCTACTCGAGGGGAGTCGTAAGGAAGTGAGATGATCATATGGCTCGGTCAGTCATCGAGAACCCGTGTATTGACGACCCAGAACGCTGAACGCATATTGAGTATCGAGCCACGAAAAAGGCACCAAAGACGATTACAGTGAACCACAAGAAAGCACGAAGCTACGCGGAGGCATCAAACATTGAGCTGAATCGAGGAGAGGAAGCGGTATGAAGCCAGCGATTCTCAGTATGGTGGCACAAGACGAGTACTTTTCGAAATAAGCAATCCCCGAACTAGTTCCGGCAGACGTAAGTAGGTAAGTAGAGTAAGTAAGGTTTGGCGATGGTAATAGGTGAATGGGAGTAGTAAAGGATGGATTAAATGTGGATCCGGTGCGGGGTAAGTAAGTAGGTGAGTAAGGGTAAGGTACTAGGGTTGTGGGTTCGGTGTGGCGGCATGGTGTGCCGCCCCCGTCACGTCCAGACGGATCCGGATCGTCTCCCGCTTCCTCCAGCGTGGAGGAATGTTAGGAAGGAAGGAGTACTAAGGTAAGTGGGGAGTAGGGGCTTGGGGTATAGGGGTAAAGGGGTTTTGGAGTGGAGAGGGAGGAAGGGGAGGGGCTGTTCGGTAAGCCGAACGTCTATGCGGGGAAGGGAGGGACAAGAACGAAGAGCGAACTTCACGAACGAAGAAGGGGATACAAGTATCGTTTATGATAGCAATAAAGAACGGTCGAAGCGATAAGAATAGTGAATAACATAGAGCCATGGGGCGAGTCATCATCCTTCGGTCATCTTCAGGCAAGAGAAAGCAAGAACAAAAAGGGGAAGCGAAACGAAGAACGAATAAGGGAAGAAGTAATTCTGAAGGCCTGAACGGATGATGTAGAGTGTGTGGGAGGGGTGGGAGGCTGGGCAAGTACAACCCAAAGTAGGGGTACTAGTACGTGGGTACCTATGAGATGCCTGTCTACCCGCCCCGGTCCTGGCTGTCACACGACGAAGCCTACCGAATGAGGCAGGCAGCGCTGACGCGTGCGTTGCGCGGGTCGATGGCTAACCCCGGGCAGACGTCGGTGGATTAGCAAGTATGCTTTTCCGTAGACAGGCGGCGGGGAGGGCCGTCAGTCTATCCGCCTTCCGGGTCGGTCGAAGCCGCTGTCGTTTTCGAAGGGTAGTTGCTGTATATAGTGGGTAGTTGAGTGCGAGGAGTGGGTTGGGAAGTGGAGGGGATGATGGAGGGGACCATTTTGTGTGTGATTTTCCAGTTTTCCTTCTTCCAGAGTCGTTGCCGCCGCCGCCGTCGCCGTCGCCATACTTCACGGCGGTCATGAAACGCTCAACTCCCAGCACGGTTGATCCCCCGGCCGATGCAGGACCGAGAGTCCCATGAACCTATGCCTCCCCCTCAGGAAGTCGACCCTCTTGATCCCCTTCTTCGCCTCCTGCTCCCTGAATGCCGGGTCATGGATTCGGGCAAGCCTAGCAAAGTACGATACGTTGACGGCAGCCTGGTTTTGCCCGAGCCGCTCGTATTCCATAGAGTTGACCGGTTCTCGAAGGTAAGAGTAGATCTTGGTGACTACGTCGTCGACGGAGACGTACGCTCCGGGATGAATAGTGCTGGTCTTGATTTCGATGTCCCAGAGTGGCAAATCGGGGCACGTAATTGTCAGGTTCTGGACTGGGGGTTGGGTAGCGGGCTCCAGAAGGGCGTTGATGCCGAACTGTTCCTTGACTTGAGAGATTGGAATGGAGAGGTCGTAGGGGATTTCGGGGTCGGTGTACGGCCCTACATGGCCCAGGAGGGTGTGGATGTGCAACTCCTTGGGTTCTTCGACTTCGGGGAACAGGACGAGGTCGAAGTTCGTCTGGACATGTTGGGGGTGATGGCGGAGCGAGGGTACTGGGCGCCCGGATCCAGCTCGTAGTCATCACCCACGACCTCGTACCTGGCTTCTGGAGGCGGTGTCGGGATGTCGGGGCTTGAGGGGATGGACGACGGCGACGCGCATGGCGAGGGCGTCGAGGGGATGGGCGAGTAGACTCTGTTTGTCGGGGCGAACTTGACGCGCTTGCTCGACGAGGCGGACATTGAGATGAGAGGCGGAAGTCAACCAGGGCGCACTGGGAGTTTATATCAGTTACCACAATAGTAGATCTTTGCACACACGCAACCATCAAGGGTCGGAGTTATTGATCCCACTGCGCGTCTCGCTGCCAGAACTGGTCCTGTTCCTGCTCGACAGCCTTCTTGAAAGTGAAACCATGCAACAATGGGTAAAACCTCTCGGAGTGTCTCTAGAACAAGGGCCACAGCTAGGCAGACTGAATTGGTTCAGGCTTGTGAGAGCGTCCAACGAACCAGTGACGACTTACCACCGCAACAGATCGTAGCCAATATGACGATCTCCCCAGGAAAACGGCTGCCAGTTAGATGTCGACACGGGGGGAGATAGCACAACTGGGCGCTGTTAGCCTTCTCTAGACCATCTTGAATCTGAGATAGATTGGGTCGCGCCGGGCTCAAGCCGTCTCGGTCAACAAGGGAACCACTCTTCCTGGGGTCGGCGGCGTCCATCTCCATTCAATTGTCCAACAACAGCACAATCTGAAGGATGACACACCTTGGATAAATTCAGACGTCAAAGCACCGCTCTGGACTGTTCCCCACCTGCTCAAGCCGGCCGCAGTCACTGTCAGTCAAGTGGACTACGGGCGACGCATGATATCCAGGTAAATCAAGCTGTTTCAAGGACTGATACGATTCAAAAGGCTTACCCAGAGTTCCAGGTTCCCATCGCCTCCACCTTCGCGACCCGATAACCCACTTCAACCTAACCTCCTCTTCCTTTCCAACCATTCATGACGTCCCTTCCGCTGCGGTTGTTCAACGCAGGCCCAAAAAGGCAACATTTCATTTAACAGCACGCTGTGTCTTCGCGAAGGCCCCTAAACGCGCAGAAACGCAATTTGGCGAAAGGACCTGGGGATTGTGGGCGAACAAAGGTGTTAGGAGGAATCTGGGAGATGCTGGGGAAGAGAAAGGGCTTTATCACGATCGATTTGGGCGACGGACCCGCTCGAGGCGAAAACGCAGAGGCCTCATGTCAAAATGATCACATCGGGCGATAAACNGNCTCACGTGTGCACCGAGTAGGGGCCGCGACGCGACGCTCGGTCCNTCCGCTGGNCCTGGCTCNNAAGCAGCAGAANGGTANNCACGATCNGGGNGGGTACCATGAGGAGTGGGTCTGAGAGGTTGTTGGTCAGAGGAAAGACTTGATCGTAGTACTCCGGATAATCTGCTGATAATCTGCCACACCACTAGGAAACGATGGAAGCTCTGTCGAGAAGCTACCAGGAATAGACTTCTTGCTGTTGTCCTTGTGGTCTCTCATCCAAGCAACAAGGGAGCTGGATATCATGTCGCGCACACACGGGAATCCAGATCGTGCGCATACAAGTGGGGGAATGCAATGCATGGAAGCAGATATAAACGGTCAAACCTGAGGCTGGAACTGAANCTGTGGCACAATGAAGCAGTGCAATGTGGGCCNNACCTTTGACNTATGCGATCGTATCCTGATACCTGGATTCTAGCGACGACAGCGCAGTAGGTCGCAAAGGGGTGNTCATAGNAGAAGCAAAACCAGTGCAAGNGGTCTAACATCGGAGAGATCCAGTCGCGTGAGGTTTCATTCAAGTTCGGGTGTTTCCGAGGCGGCAACTCGTGACNANGCGCATACATCGNGCGCACACAACNCNGNTAAGCAGCACCNGTANCATCGGGTTGNNNGACGGGTTATTGACTAGGGAGTCATGGAACCGTANTACAGACCTTCANGGCGGCGGGNCANTANACNGNATTTCCATTCAAATCTGGCNNANCTCTGGCCTNCTGCNNGNATTCGNGCNTCTCGCCNCGTGGGCAACCACATGTGCAGAGCTTGGAGAGTCATGGTCTACAGCATGTCAAAGCATACAGGTCNCCGCCCACATACAGTAGATGACCGATGCCGTGCAAATAGGCGCCCAGGTGTAGGTAAGTGCGTTCGACTCGGATATNGGNCAGGCACAGCTAACGAAAGCNANTCTCCACAGNTNGCNTCAGACCACTTTACCCCATCNTGTAGACCTATTCNTTCGGCCGANATGTGTCGANTGACGCCTCGCAGCCAGTGATNCCTCGATGGGGTAGTGGAGGGTAACACCCANNCCNANGNCCAAATNGGTGTACTCGGNTNGNNACAACATTCTCCATTCGAGACGAAGCAGCGCTTTGANACCGGTNCCTGCCAAAGCTCTGACGCACNNTGACAGCGACTCTNGACCCAGGCTCTGACGAAGAGGTGGAGACACCTTTTGCTTCAGTGACATAGCCTTTCGCCCCACCAGCGTTGTTTGGATTCCTTCGACGTCGTCTTGGCGAGCCTCAAGATGGAAATGGGAACAGTGATGTGTGGGTCCAAGCACCCAGTGCNCAAAACAGATACCGACAGTTTCGCNANTNCGGATAAATCTGACTCGTGCGCTCTTCGATTTCTTGACAGCTGGGTGCTGTAAAGGTCTTCACGGCNCTCAACCCCGTTCGTTTGGGTCAGGAGGGACTCCTGTCTCTAGAACAGCCAAAGAAGGTGAGGCACGGCGCTACGCAGTGAAGTTTGTTGCGCCTGTATACCCATTCCCACCGCCTGAACAGCATTTCGGGGGAGTATGATATTATGAATCCTCTGGGTCCGTGTTGTCCCTACGATTCAGCATCGGGTGGAGCGCTGGAGACGTTTGGCGATGTGGCGACACTGGATTCCCCAGATCGATGCCTTCAAAATCGATNCCTCCTCCAACCGGTCTGGCCTTTCGAGAGGGCNCAGGGACCCGGACGTACGAANGGTCTCCGACAAGAAGCTCAGAACTGACCAANCCCTTCGNACACAGCNGTTGAAGAGGATACCACATCAACCNTCAATACCCTCNACACGAAATCATTTCANGTACGGTTTGCGTATGCGAGCGTAGACTTCTGGATCCTTCGAAGTTCGCACACTGGATCATCACTCGTCCTATCTCCAAGACTCCAAGAACACANCANCGAGTANATTGTCTGTTCGACCTAATGCAATTTGACAAGCCTCGAGAGATGCGTGCCGCTACGTAAACCATGGTTNTCCAGGGTTCNAACCGATNATCGACGATGCTTGGGAACGAACGGGGCTGCCTTTGCGCTCATCTTGCCGGGAGCTGCATGTGGGACGGCGTGTTGACCTCCAGGAACGAATGGAGCTGCGTTTGCGTTCATTCCGCCATGAGCTGCATGNACCGGTGNCTGAGGAGCTCCGTGAGGAGCCACTGGGTGAGCATGAGGAGGAGNAGCAGATTCTGCCCTTTCTACCGCCTTATCCACCGCCGCCATCTGTTTCTCCTTCAAAGGAGANCGATAGCTTCTTTTCNTTGAGCTTATCGTTGTGGACGACGCCCGTGGGGTTCACAACGACGTGAAGAGGGAGCCCATCTTTCGTCTTGCCTCCCTCACCCTTCTTAATGTCGGAGAGTGGAATTGTGGCCATTCCAGGCTTAGGGTGGGTTGTGAGAGGCGCAACCTTGGTGTGGTCACTGTCGTGTGGGCCGAGGTCCAACACAGTATGCGGGACTTCGCTGGCGCCCTTCGGAGCGTCCACGAACTCGCTTGGTTTAACGTTGAGGTAGAAGTCTCCCTTCCCCGGCAACGGTGCTGCACAAATCTGGGAGAGCATCGAGATGGCGAAAACGTAGAGGAGTGCGTTCTTCATGCCTGTAACTACATTGTTAGTCCAGCCAGAGGCATTGCATGCGTGATCAGCTCACTGGAATTGTTTGGAGTTCTTGGATAGGCCTGCTGAAGTGGGTGTAGATATTGTGGAGAGACCGGCTCTGAGGAATCTATGCTCAAACTCCTCGCTTATATACCGGACTCGCAAGCATCCGCACCGTTTGCCATGGCCCATGGGACCCGGTGACGAGACACAGTCGATGACGACCGCAGACAAGTCGCGGAGGTGAGCAGACTACCGCAGGTAACTCTCGGGATCGAACAGAAGACCGCAGATAATTCACGGGGGTGATCGAGCCAACACAAAGCGCCGGGCGTGAAAACACTAGGTCGGATAGCACACGTTGTCGCTTCGAAGTACCCAAGCCATCATGATCATTATCTCAATAATCTGAGAGCTCTTCGAAGACCCCCATAGACACGCCAAGTACCAAATGCCCCACCAGGTGCTCCGAGAGTCTGGATTGCAAGCTAGTTAACCCCAGCACTTTGACACCTGGGACGCGGTGTTCGCGCATCAGTCCGCATCTGAAGGCGTCAGGCTGTGACCAGTCCACGCGCGAAGCGAGGCGGGGTCCTGCTTTCGATGTCAACGGGGTATTTCTCTTCTAGATCTACGCCTCAGACAGGGAAGCTGCGTAGACGCATAAGGCTCGCTGGAGGACAATTTGATACTGACCATGAAGCGAACTGCGTGCAAATGCGTTCGGGCGGGGACTGAATATGTCTTCCTCCGACTCGCAAGACGCGGCAATTGCACTCATTACTCGCACACACACACACTCAACCGCATGCCCATTTTGCGCGAAGAAGTTTTCACTCCTAAGGCAAGAAACCTTATCAAGGCCTTCGTGTTCACCAAGCCGCAATTCTAATTCTGATATGCCACGCCCTCCCACAGCACTCTCAAGTTTGCGTCTATTGCCCCGTAACTAACCATGGGTCCAGGAAGAGTGGAGTAGAGAAATGGGGCGACCTAAGGTACAGCACTCGTAATTTCACGGGTTGTCACCCACACGACTGACCGAGGCCGTGCAAATAGGCGCCCAGTAGGCTGAGGCAAGTACACCATTCGGGCACAGCTGACAAAAGCGCGTCTCGGCAGGTTGCTTCAGGCTCACATTACCGTATCTCTTACTGAAAATTCTGAAATACATGGCCGAGATGTGGCTCTCGGTATACGCCGTCGGCGATCCCACGATAGGGTATTATTGAGCAGAATCCAACCTAACGGCCACACCGGTGTACTCGGTCGAAAGGAACAGGACAGACCGCCGTTCGAGGCGAAGCAGTGCTTTGACACCGGCTCATGCTCGAGCTCTGACGGAAGGAGTGGTGGATTGCATCACATAATTTGGGATAGTCAGACAAGGGAATATCTTGCCTTTCCTTCGCTACCTGTGGCACCAACACCGCCATTCCGGCTCATCGGTAGGTAAAGCCTTATAATCTCTGGTGAACATGGCGGTGCACATCCGCCTACCAATCCTTGAGGTGGTAGCTATAACGGAAGCTGAAATGCCATCCCCGACTGAAATCCAGAAATGCGGTGCATGCACAGATGTGGTGATTCAGACCTGAAGCCTGAAGCCCAAGGCACGATCGTTCGGGACCCAGGACAGAAGCGAGGAATCTCCATGCACTATGCGCTGTTTTGGGATACTCATTGGGCGTTTGTGCCGGACGTATATCCGTTGATGAGGATGGCATGTTGGTTGGCGTCACTGGGATTACTTTATAACAACGGACGTTCCTCGCGAGGGATTTGGGGTCTGCGATAGGATCTGACGGATTCTTTGCAGCGCAGCCCTCCCACCGAACACCGGCGCGTCTTCATCACCACAGGTCAGGCAGGTTCCGCGGTGATGCTCTTTGGGTATCCCATACACAGGCTTAGGCAAACCTGAATGCGACGTTACCGTCAGTCGTTTCACAGTGAACAGTTAAACATTGGAGCACACTGTATGAGACCCGGCTACTGCGCGAATATTTGAGCATGTGTGTATGTGGTCGGTCGGCAAATGGTGGAACACGAAGCTAGTAGTAGCTATGCCAGACTCGAAGACCAAACTGGGTCTTATCGACCCGACCCTATAGATCCTTTAAAGACTTCGAACGGGGTCAGAAAGTGCAATAATGAGGCACTTCGGCCGACGACGAGTACGGAGGACATGCTTCCCTTGTGCAGCTCATATAGGTAGACTGAGGGAGGTTAGGGGAGGTTGCACAACTAGAATCGCGAGATCAAGCGGACCTTTTGAGCTGACAGGACCTTCAAGAATCAGCCCGGGTGGGTGGGGTCGCCCGGACGCTACAGGCACGGGCGTCCTGTCAGCACTAAATGCATGCCCATATCTTTAGGCATTTGAAACGCATCACAGGCTATCATAGCTGCCGATGTACGTCGAATATGTTACCAGATGCCGCGTTTGTGATCCCATCTATAGCCAGCCTTGAGAGTTCTCCAAGTACCCCGGACTTGTGAATATGGCTGGAGATGATACACCTGGTAGGGTTTAGCAATCACTTGAAGCCATAGACTCAGACCCTCGCGATGGCGCTTGAGACCGGGGTTGAGATTTTAACAATGAGTCGATATATTCGCGAAGAAATGTTGGTCCAGAAGATCTCCCTCAATGACCCGAGGAGCACATAATTTTCACGGTGGGCAATATTCTTAGTTCCCTAGTCTCAAGCGATGCTCGCCAATACCGTCCGTGGATTTGGGTGTTGCCTGCTCTTCGAACGCTTCCCCGAGCCGGCCTGAAGGAAGACGTAATGCTGCACCTTGTGTACGCTCCAGAGATTTGCCCGGTTTGGAGTCTCGAGCGCAGGTGAACCAGATTCAGCCCATACGCACGATATATGTGGAAACTGAGCTGAGCACCAACCAAGAGGAGCACATCGAAAAGCGATGCCTTTCCCAGAGACAGCCGGCTTGAAAAAGAACCCTAACCAGCCTGGATTCAGAAGGTGGGCAAGGACAGGCCCAATCAATGCACTTTCGTGGTTAGCAGATGTTCGGCGCCCAACGTCCAGTGTTTTTAAGAAGACGTCAGCGGCACTGAGTATTCCTTGTTCAAGTCAACCCAGAGACGACGAACGCGCATCGAAGCATTGCCTACATCCGACACGGGTAGTCGTTGAAACGCGCGAGAGATAATGTATGACGGGGTCACGGTTTTGAGTCTCACACCCGGTAAACCTGAAGACTCCGATAACCAGAAGCACGAGAGCTCTCCGGAGAGAGATGTAGCAAGCTTGAACGCGTGCGTAAATTGGCATTATAGTCTCTCCTGTCTGTGTTGAGTACGTCACCGCGACCATGGTAGGGTCGTCGAACTTCCACCCTCCATGCAATCCCCCGGCGTCCTTGCTAAATCAATACGCCCGATTGGCGCCAGCACGAGAGCTGAGGGTTGTGGGCGGCACTGACCCATTCGGTGTATGGGGACACAATGAAGGTCTCTTTTGCGGGTTAGAGAGAAAGTGGAAGCCTCCCACAACCAATATCACACACCGTTCTGTGTTTCTGAGACTGTGGACTATTTACGCCATAACACAGCCAATGAGACAGGCCATCCACTATGCCGTGGACGGGGCGAGCTATACTCTCTAGACTCTATAACACAGAATTAATCATATCTGACGCACGCCTGCGTGGGTTGGGAGAAGTACGCACCAGAACTGCGAAACAGGAGCGGGACTGGCTCCGACAACATATTCTGTGGCATCATCCAGTCGACTTTCGGGGGGGTTATCGTTACATGAGCTCCAAGCGGCCTCGCGACGCCGAAGAAATGCGTTGTGTCATAGTCATTGTCATAGTATTACTTGACACCTTTAACCGGATTGGCCGACACCGCACAAGTGGAGTTCGTTCACTGGGACGAAAGACGACCGGCATCGCAGTACTGAAGCGGAGGAGTGACCATAGGTGTAGGGTAAGAGGTGGAGTCTGAAGAGAAGGGGAAAGGTGACACGCACCGCTCAGCTGCCGGACGGTATCGTCGAAGACGAGACCCAGAGAGCATTCTTGAAGTAACGGATCGCATTCTCGCGTCCCACTGCAGTAGTTAGACCAGCCCTGTAGATCCTGAGTTGCACCAGAACCTTAGCACCTTGTCGAAGGTCGTTGCTGACACCATGGGCTTGATAGTCTCCTCCCTTTCTCCCACCACGTTCCCGTAACAAACCCTTCCATCCACCGCTTCCCCTGTCGCCTTTCAGGTGCTAGCATACACGACAAAACGAGCTGGTTCGAACTCAGGGCTAGTCACGATTCTACAAGTGGGGTCACGTACGCGGTGTGGGGATGGAGGCGTCCAAGCCTTGTGTTGGGGGTTTCAGCACGAAAACTTGGAAGCTTTGCCAATCATATATAGGCCTCTAATCCAGGTGCAACGTAAGCGTCCGCGTTTTCTGGCATGGTTTGACAAGGCGGATTACAAGGACGGGTATGGGGCCCAGGATGTCCAAATGGATCCATGGCTCGCTTTGAGTATGCCCCTTTTAGTGTGCAACGGTCGGGCCATGAGCGAGGGATATAAATATGATTATTGACGGGCTGCACATTCTGCTACTTCGGGACAAAGTAAGAAGCCTGGGTTGTCGGTACGAGAGGCGAAGGTGGACGAAGAGGTGTGTGGTAGTATTGAAACGAAAGCCGAAATGAACTGGATGACTAAGCAGATCTAATCGAGTGTGTCCAAGCAAACTCGCCCTGAACAAGGCGCGACCCATAAATTAAACAAAAGCTAGTGAAGAAGTCCTTACGCGTACGAGAGTCCATACCAGAATAAATACTAGTCCATTCGTATTACGAGTCCGAGTTTACGAGGATCGTTCTGTTACCCTGGGCGAAAAACGAGACGCATTTGATCGCCTTTGTGTGGTCGTATTTGGCGTCGCCGCGAGTGATGCCATCACTCAGCCCAGCTTGTCGCCTCTCGCCACGTCACTACCTCTGTCCCCTGCCCCTCACTG
>JANDKE010001170.1:0-16361 GCA_027627275.1 Coprinellus aureogranulatus
CGGAATAGCGGGTGGTCATCCACCCATTTTGTGATAGGGCCGATACCCTTAGCGCGGAAGATCTCACATGCACAATCGGATACCGAGCCATAAACCCCCGGTGACGTCCGACAGCCAAACGCGGCGCAGATGTCGGCATACAACGCATCCCCCAACCCCTTGACCACTGCTGCAGGCCATTGGCACGGATGCAGGGGAATTGTCCGATACGCCTCCGATACGTCACGCACAGCCATCTGAGAGCCTGGCGGGAGCGACGAGATAAGGATACACATGGCACGGAAGGTGCCCCACGTACACGGGAAGTCGTCGGAGTTGAGGTATGAGTTCGGGGAAGGGACAGGGTGCTGCGTGGATGGCTTGTAAGGGAATGAGAAATTCTGAATGAGGCGGAACTTCCCCGGAGTTGACTTAGGGATGATGGAGATCGGCGAGGACTGGAACGGGCCCAGGAAAGCTTCCATCGCCTCGTGGGTAAGTGGGCCAATGTAACGGCCCTTTTCCACCTCCGTCCTGATGATGGAACGAAAGTGCTCCCTCTGTTCACTGGACGTGATGTTGTTGGATGGGGATTGGGTCTGCGTAATGTTGGGGAGACCGAGAATGAAACCGTTCCGCAGTCCTTGGACGACGTGCTCGTGACACTCGTACAAGCCGGCTTCTCGTAATGCGGCCTCCCAGTTGGACGCCTTGTATGGCGTCCTAATCCCTTTGTTCCGCACGAGAGCAGTCTTGGGCGCCATGGTCCTGTGAGCCGCAACCCGAGCAGAGGTGACGTTCGGGATGCGACCGATGGGAGCAGCCTCGCTTTGTCTGGAAGTCCTTGCACAGGTTCTTCCCTCCTGCCACGGCTGTGAGCACTCCACCGACCCGTTGAGAGAACGTTGCGTGACGACCGTCCCATGTTCTCGTCGCCCTGCACTCGACTGATGTTGTGGGTGTGACGCCCAAGACAAACTTTGACAAGCTTGTTTCCAGCAAAAAATCCAGACTCTGCCATGCCGACGTCCAAGAAGTGCTTTGGAGTGGCCCGCGCTGACGGGTTCGGGTTGACGAGTTTCTTGAACAACGCGAAGATAGGGAGTGGAATAGCTCCCCGAGACGAGGGAGTAGGCGGTGGGTGAGGAGGCTCGACAGTGGTAGGTAGAGGGTGCGTGGGATTGAAGACAGCATGCAGGAGCAAACCTAATGCATACGCATCGGCCACCGCTACATCATGGCTGGGGAAGAGTGAGCCAGACTGCCTTGCAATATACTTGTGTCACTTACGACTTCAAAATGGACCAGCCGGACTTCTTGACCTCCGGTGGTGCCAGCGAATTGGAACCTGGAAGCAAACCGCCCATCGTCTTGACGCATTATTCTCTTAACCAGAGGATTACATGACTCAGGTCGCGAACTCACGTATAGCACTGCACTTTCATCCTTGGGAGTGCTTAGCAATTCAAAGCCACCAAGCTTCCATTCACCAGAGGGCGAGATAAAGATTGAACTGGAGCAAACGTTTCCATGAGTAGATGCGCAGGAGTCGTTAATGAATGCTAGTGCTATCTTGGGTCGGACTAATCAGTCTACCAAACGCCAACTGAGTAAGCCAAACGAACCGATATTCTATGCAGCCCCCACAGCAGCCAGTCCTCCCTTTCCTGATCCGTCTTAGAAGCCCATGAAGGGAGTACAGAGGTAAGCGGTCGCACGCGCTCAGTCATAATATAGAGGTTCGACTCTGATTCCACTGCGTCCATAAACTTCAAGACGTCAGGATGTCGCGTCGTTCGCAGTTTTCTGAGGGCATTGATGGCTAGCGGCTTTGTGTTTCGCTTCGAAGGATCCGTGAAATCGAACTCGAAGATTGAGACTGGGGATCCATCGTCCTGAGCAAAGGGTGGTGTCAATCCAGTGAGCGCGACACAACGCGCCAGTACTTACCCTTTTCGTTCCTTCATAAAGGGAGTAGATCGTAGTCCCCGTTGGCACCTTTGATCCCAGAGAGAAAGGTGAATTGAGACCCGACTTTGCTACAAGGGTAGAGACCGCGGCAGAGCCCAGAGTCCGGAGATAATCCATGGGAATTGTCGTGTACTGAGTTATGAAATGAATGAGACTCCGATAGCCAAATGAATGGAAGAGCCAGTGGTACTCACCGTCTTCAAAGGTACTGAGGACCAGGGGACGGAGGCTGGCACGAGGTGGGAGAGCTCTGTGGATAAGGCCTGGTAAGGGTTGCAGCTGCAGCTTTAGGTTCCCCTGTCGAACAGCAGCCGCATCAACCAGTCCACGTGCAGAGTTGATGGTGACCGCGTCGGCCAATTGGCCAATTGAATGCGAAGCGTGGACTCTTCACCTCATTCGGTCACCAGGCCTTTTGTACCAAATCCTCTGTGCCCTCCTCCATCCTCCCACTCCGAACTGGACTGAGCATCTGACAAATGATCTACGACTATGTCCTCTGATCTCAGTATGAATGACAATTCGTGGAAACATGAACGGGACGACCTCGTCCACGGCTCTCAGGTGGATGGAGTACCCCTAGAAGAACTAGAACGCGAGCTCCCAACCGTACATGACGGCCAAATCCCGTTGTCTGAGCTGCTGTCGCGAGTTGTACAGGGAATATATGCCGAATTGACTGAGATGGCGGAGACGTAAGCCTTTGCTGCACCACTTCGACCCATGAAGTCTTATGAAGAACAGGCTACCGTCGATGTCAGATGCTGTGCGGAAGCGTACGCTGGCGGATTGGGTGGTGAAGACCAAGAAGCAAGTTGTCAAGCTTTATGCGGTCGCGAAATGGTCGCGCGACGCAGAGACTGTACAGAAGTGCATGGTCGGTATCCAACACGGTGCTGTGAGGAACGCTGACTGAACTGTTGACAGAATATCACGGCGTTCCTCATGAACCAGAACTTTCAGTTTGATGCAGTAACTCAAGCTTTGATCGCTGGGAAGCAGAATCTGGATCAAGCTCGGTGCGCACGAGAACTCCAGCGCGCACATTTAGTGCTAATGGCCACACAGCCTACGGAATCACGACCTCCTCACTTCGCTCGACGTGTTGACAACAGGCTCTTACCTCCGATTGCCGACATGTATCAAGGTTCGCATCCACAGCGCTTTCTGATACGCATTCTAATGCCCTCGCAGAAACGCATGACCCCTCAGTCGCCTCTGACGGACGAAGAGGTGACAAAGACACTCAAAGACATGGAGGACGTGATATTGTATAGGCTGCGGATGTCAGAGGTGATACCGGTGGAGATGTCGCGATACCGAATCGGTGAGATCAACTCTTCATTCCTGCAGTTCTTGTCTGATTTGCGTTTACAGCCGACGGACGCGTCTTTTTTACTGTTCCAAAACTATTCGAGGCATCACTTTGCCTTCAAGGTCCCGCTGCCGACGCTGGTTGGTTTTTTGTTCATGTCGAATTCCCTATCAATATTAATGGCGACCTCGCGAGCATACAAGGTGCGTAGTCCCCGCCTGCCAGAGTCAAAATTCCTCATATCCTTCCAGAATTTCCTAAGGCTCCGACCGGCATTACGAAACGCTTCATCACAGACGAGGCGGACTTCCGACTAGCTTACTATCTCCTGCCCGACCCCGAAACCCCAGATGCCCGGAAACTCCCCAACGGGGTGGTGGACACACCTCTTGTGCGGCTGTACAACTTCCTTCGTGAGTATGTGCGATTACTCTGGCCAAGTCACATCTTACCGTCAATCAGAGATGATGTCGCTCTCTTACCAACTTGAAATCCTGTGGTTCCAAGCTGAGCGTATGCGCTCATTAGGATGGCGAGACTGCTTATCTGTTCAAATGTCTCCTGATAGGAAAACCATGACAATACAGTACTGGACGTTAGTACATGCCACTTTCTGATCGGTTCTTGGCGATTGTCGCTGACCTAGAGATTTGATAGAAGACCGTTAATGCCGCACCAACCAGGTCAGCCGAGAGGAAAGCAGAAACCACCACCACTATTCGGCGGGACTTTGACTATCGCCATCGAGAGCATTATGATGCGCAAAGCCAGAACACCTGAGCAAATCATGTTGGCACGCATACAGCAGCAAGTCAAACTAGGAAATGCCAAGCCGTCCGATGAGGTGGAACCGCTGAAGCTTTTTGCCAAATGGACGCCATCCCAAGGAGTACTCGCTTTGAACGTTCCCCTGTCGGAACTTTCACTGCCTCGTAGTGATCTGGAGATTGTATGTTGAACTATACTCAGGCTTGCTTGTTGACTGGTTGACATTCTATAGGACTGCGAGAACCTTGACTTTGAGTCCATGCTCCGAAAGGTGATCGAACGACATGTTCAAGTTTTACTAGTCGCCATAACCAATAAATTCCGGAAGTGACCCAAGTTTGGAGTTTTCGGAGGCGGGAGTGGTGGTTGCAGAAGGCGATGGTGAGCCCACTCGCGGTTATTGCTTGTTCATACTCATTTCATTGGTCACTATCTAGCTTATACACATCAATCTCTGCATGGACGAGGTTGTTAACCAATCAAGTATTAGACCCAAGGACTGGGCGCATGAATTTGAGAGACATCAACAGCTTCGCAATAGCCGGAAGAGCACCCCGCTTCTACTACACCGCCCTTGCCGTCAACCAATGGCCAGAAGGTATGATCGATTCTCTCAGCCAACTGCGGAATAGGGTGAGTGAGGCTTGCCACACGGCGATCTATCACCAACTAATCGTTGCCCTTGCCTACTTAATGAAGACCATCATCGAACTTGCGGAGGAGAAAGCACGATACCTTGGCTACCTGTCGTACAGGACCAGAAATTTCCGGCAGCAGGGTAAACATTTCATTCCTTTCTAATCGATGGCCTCACCCTCACCCTGGAAGGACAGACCTTGATCAGCATCTCGGCAGAAACAAGGGTCTCCTCTATATTCAGCTCAAGAGGTTCCCTGATCATTATCTTGTGCTGGTTGTAAAGGCCAAAGGATTCTCGTATGCACTAATGACAACAAGCACAGCCGCTGACAACCCACTCTCCCCAATGGTCATTGGAGACATCGCTTTCCTCAATTTCGAGCGAATTAAAGCTGGCAGGCTAACGTCTGAAGCTTCCAGCGTACCCAGCCCTCAGTCTTTGGGTGTCTTCAATCTGCGGAGTGATTTTGACCTTGGGGACTCTATCGGGTCAGTATTCTTTCAAGCGGTGAAGAAAAGATCAAACTGACCATGCGTTGCAGCTTTGACCTTACAATCCAAACCCTCAAAGAGCTCTACTCATATTGCTGGTCGGTTTCACGTCCGTCATCTTAAGGGTTGTATGGGGTTTTAAACATCCGTCTAGCGCCCGAGTCGCCTATATCAATGTCGAACGCCAGCTCAAGGCGCGGGACTTGTCATTCACGTACGTTAGTCCCGCCAGCGGGGTGACCCTCCCCCCCGAGCTGTCACGTATTCAGTCATCCCTGGCGCGGTCTGTGCCAGCGCTGTGCGTGCAAGCCACACAAATCCTTGCCGGCGCACCAGCTGCCGAAGCTGCTATGCCCAACGTCCGCGTTATACCTTTGAATTGGTGGTCTGAAGAGAGCGCCCAGGTCGTGACATGTGTCAAACTCAAATACGTCCAGCAACCCCTAGGGAAAAGAGCTGGAAGTATAATCATCCGTCCGTCTAAACGGATTGTATACGATACGACCGAGGCAGTCGTATCATTCCTATCCGAGAACATAAATACGTGTGTAGATGAGTTCTTGGAAGAGTGGGCGAAGGTGTCCAAGATGGTGGTTATCGCGAGAGAAGGTACGCCACACATGTCAACCTGTGATTCGCATTGGCTGGTGTCTGATTATTTCCTAGTGGCGAAGATGTCCAAGGAGAAGGGTTGGAAAGACATGCAGCTCCTGTCCTTCGACTTACAAACTGTTGAGTTTGCATATGCGGAAGGTTACTCCGTGTCGGTAACCTGCGAAGACCAACTCTCAAGCTCAGGAGCCAAGTTCGACCTCCGTTTTACCCGTACGTGCCCGTCGTCACCCGAATCTGAACGGGGATCCACCCGCGATACCAATACCTTCAACCCGCACGACGATGCCGAGCCATTCCTTTCGAACATCTTGCGGCATGGACAAGGAAGGCTCGCTCCTTCCCTGGAGAGGCTGGTCATGATGCTTCGAGACACACTGCCGATTGTGGTAGAACTTGAAAAGATCCGGAGGGCGTGTGAGGACGAGAACTACCATGTGGATACGTATGCGAAGAGTTCAGGCTGGTACCGAATCCTGTACCCCTCACTAAGGTGTGTACTATTCTCATCTCCTTCATCCCACCACTCCTCCGAAATCTCCCTATCGTCGCCTTCGTTTTACCCGGTTCCTCTATTGTCCTCTATACCACATTCTTCTTCTCATGCTCAATGGACTTCTTGGTTATTTTTTGAGCCTTCTATTATGCTCCTTTTTCGCCATGGATTGTGCTGACATCCCGTTTCTATTTTTGCTGCAGACACGCGGTAGATTTTCGGTTGATGACGGGCCAGCGAGTGGCCATTTTGGATGCTTCACATTCCTTGTTCAAACCTTCAAGCGTGCGCATTGATGGCGCGTCAAAACCGCAAAAGGATTCATCAGCAAGTTCTGCTTCTCAGTCGCAGCCGTCTTCAACGACGGCTTCAGCGACAGGGATGCCGGCCTCCACATCTACGTCTACATCGTCAACTTCACTCTCCAGCCCTCTTGACAAGGTCTTATTACAGCCCATTCCTGACTTTGCGACGATCACGAAGCAAGTTGTGGGTGAGGCAGGAAGTCCTTCGAAGAACCTGGTTGACCTCAACCATGGCTTAATCTGCGACACCACGGTGGTCGGCGCCCTTATGCAGGTCGTCCACAGCAAAGTGGTCGAACGACTCAAGGGCATCGAGAAGCGTTGATTGCCAGTGCGCTTGGACGTCTTGTGCACCTCTTCTTTACTGCACCTCGCCCGATCTAATTTTACGACGTGTATATGAATACCGCATTCCTTGTTTCTCCAGCATCATACAATGTAAATTATCCAGCCATGCATTTGTAGAAAGTAACATTAGTTTGTTTAGCGGCATATGGTCGTGGCACCATCCATCAAAACCTAGGAGCAAGGTGCAAGGATATCCTCCAATTACACTCAGTGCAAAAGCTCCTCAATCGCTGTCAGAAGTAATAACGATCATACCCTCGTCCAGGTTCACATTCGCCCCTTCCATTCCTTGTGCCAGCTCTTCAACGAAGTCCCTCGCCTCCAATTCCCCAGGTCTCCGTATCCTCACTGCTCGAGTCCAGCTCCCACACCTCTCTCATCCGCCCATTCACAACCTCCTTTGTGACACGTACATGCGCGCCTAGCCTTGAGAAATCGTACCCTCCCATTTCGTCCGAGTCGGTGCTCGAGTCGAATCCGGAACCTGACAATGGAACCCCCAACAGTGGAAAGGGACGCGGGGTTCTGTTAGGCACTGGAGAATTGCTTGGTGCTGTTGCTATTGTCGAATAAAGTTGGGATGAGGATGGCCTTTTCTTAGGACGCCCGACGCTACGTTTAGGCTTGGATGTGGCCGATTCAGATGACTGGATAATTTCCGTTTCTGGCGCGGGTCGCGAACGCGCGCCTCCAGCAACGATCGCTGAGACTACTGCTTTCGTCTGGCTGCGAGTCCCTTTGGTTCTTGGCGCTTTGGGTGTCATAGGGTCGGAGAGAAACAGGTCGCTCTCGCTACCGCTGGAAGTTGCCGAAGGAGAATGCTCTCCCTCCAACATCGCATTCTCTCGTAGCAACCTGCTCTCTCCATTGGTACCTGTCGGGGCAATCTTGCGAATACTCCGACCCTTTGGTCTTCCACGCTTTGGCTTCAAGATTGCATCCAACAATCCTTCAGAGCTCGAAGAGCTCACATCCAAATCAAAGCTTTCACCGGAACTACTGTTGCTCTTGTTCCGTTTAGGCCTACCCCTCTTCCTATGCGTAGCATCTTCTTCGCCGTCACTTTCGGGTTCGATAGCTCTGGCTTTGCCTTTTCCTCTCTTTGACGGCTGTCCGCGAGACGAACGGGGTCCCTTGGACGCATATTCCGAGTCGCTGGCAAAAAGATCGTCGCTGGCTAATCCGTCATCTACATCGTCACCCCCATCCAGCTCCTTTTCGAGGTCTGGATCGGCCTTCCGTCGGTATGCGCCCCGGATGATGTCTCCCCATAGAGTGTACTTGAGGCAGGAAGGGCAGTGACCTCCACGAGGCAAGAGCGTTGATTGTTGAGTGAATGTATGCTGTTGAGTGCTAGTGATAGATGACGTCGCCTCTGAGAATGGTAAGGCTGGCGCTTGACCTGGGGTGAGGAAATGTTTTGCTAAGCAGTCGAAGTGGGATACGGATAGGCAGCCGTCATGTGGGCACAGAGTAGTTTGAAGAGGGTCCTTAAACGATTGATATTAATGTGAGCTTAAACGGAAGCGGAACGGAAGATGCAGAGGATGCCAATGGCGTGAGTGTAAACGAGACGCACCTCTTGACCATATGCGACGACCTCGCCGCATACAGCACATGATACGTTATTGAACGCCAAAATGGCAGTATTCTTCGCCCAGATGAGGGAGGAAAAGTGTTCTGGGGTAGTGATGTCACTCTTAGACTGATAGTAATGGGATCCGAGAGCAACTCATATACGGACCATCTTTCACGCACAGCGGTCCATTCCTACCAGAACCGCCTGACCGATGTCCTGACCGACCATCCACGCCCTCTAGCTCAACGCTCCAGGTAAACCCGGGGGGGAAGTGGCTTTCATATGGCGGCTGAACTGGAGATTCAGAGCACTTTCCCCGGCGAGGAGTTTTCTTGAAGACGGTTTTTGCCCTCCGATCGAGGAGGGCGTACCATACGTCTCTTGCTTCTTCGGTAAAGAGTTTCACATGGAGTGGCCAGAGGTTGAAGGGGTGACTGCGGATCATGGCCTGAACGACTCTGGCCATCGGAACCAAGTATTGTAGGTGCGGGGAGCCGAGAAGCAATACGAAGACCGGGATTGGCGACTGTTAGCGCCCGGACCTTGGGAGAAGCGGATGCACACACTCTATGCTGGGCTTTACCATTCTCGCCCCGCGCGAGAACAGCGGCTTGTCGTTATCATCGCGAAGGTGCCGTGACTTGTGAGGATGTTGCCATGCCCATTCGAACTGGAGCGCTGCCTGCAACGTGAATGAGCGTCGATGAAAGGCGCTCAAAGGAAGCTGAAGGCACCAGTCGCGAAGGGAAGCCATGCACTATCATCTGCATGACCCACGGTCGCTTTCTCTCGGTTTTACGAGCCCCTTGCGTCAGCTCGCCATTGTGTTGCCGTATTCGACGTGGAGGCGAGGGTGTGCTGCCAATGTAGATCCTACAAAGTGGTCAGCCGTTGCCAGAACGCGTTTTTCGTGACATACGTTTGGGAATCGGGTGTCTTTATAGATTTGAGCAGGTAGCACGCGTAAAAAGCGGGAAAGCAGTGTGCATAGAGGGAGGACTTGGCGGTGAGGGGAGGTCGCGCGGGACGAGGAGCCATAGTAATAGCTGAGCGCTGATGGCGGGCGCATCCAACCTGCGTCGGGCTCGGTGCCTTTCCAAATGATCCGAGTTTGGCTCGAATAGCCCCTATCTACTAATAATACAATTTCTTTGGCTTCTACTTCGACACCGATATGTATACAGACTTGCTACGATAGAACACCCATAACAAGATGGGCGTCTCTTCTACCCGAAGCGGTCCGATAGAAACCCCTAATAGGATCTGGCATTACAAACAAGCCGATCCGTTTGTAGAAGGCGATGGCCGAGGTATTGGTGGTTGCGACGTGCGCGCATGTAATGAGGCTAGTGCACTCTGGCCCGCGGGTCTTGAACGACGTTCGGAGAGAATCGTGTACCGTTTTTACCAGCAGAGTTGCAAGCCCCGCATTCTGGTACGTGGGAGCTACTCCCAGGGTAAGGAGCTCCAATCGAGGACCGATGGTGGTCGTGGTGCCGAGCTGGCCATTGCACGGGCCGGGTACATGCAGGGCGGCGGAAACGAATCCGACCAGCTTTCCATCGTCTGTTGCGATGAGGCACAGACGCTCGGGGACGATGAGGAGTTGCAGAAAGAACTGGGGTGGGTATTGGACTGGGAGAAGAGCACGCTATTGAACATCAGCCTTCATCTACCAATAGATGGAATATAGTGCCCTACATGAAGTTCTTTGACTGCGGGAAGATCGTGCGCCCTGAGAGGGCGTATCTTGAAGGGCATTGCGAATAGAAAAGAATAGACTGCCCACAGAGCTAATGGTGGTCGTAAGACCCGATAGCGAGAGCCGAGCTAGCCAGCCTAGCCTTGGATGGTAATCACGAGTTGGACGCGTTGTTTGCCGGTGTTGTCGGTCACCCGAAAAAGTCTGAACGCGTTCATCTCTTTCTCCGTTCCCTCATCATCTTAGGTGCGTACCATGCTGCTATTCTGCACTCTAGATATCTTTCTGACTTGGGACTTGATTTGATTGTTGGTCCGCAAAATGTGCGGCCTACGCAATGGCGCTTTTGCAAGCCATTTTAAATAGCAAGCGCCCGTTGACCCAACTTACCTTCCTGGTACTTTCCCCGTGTCCTTATGGGTTAGGCTGACCCTCATTCTCTTTTCCTGGCTTTTGGATGCCCCGGAACGGCCGGAATCACTCCTCCGCCATCTCCAAATGTCGCCGGGCTTGATTTAGGCGCCCATCGCAGCCCCTATCCGTGGGACACTGCCCATTCGCTCGGCTAGCACCTACCCCAAAATTCTCGGACATTGGAGGCTTCTCAACTGTGGAAGAGGTCTTGAAATAACTTCCTTCCGACCTCGAAATCCCTGTTCCTTCCTTGACCGGAAAAATACGGTATGTCTGGGTTCATAACTTTCCTCTCTTTCCCAGCGTGATCTCAGAATCAATTTCCATCGGACCCTGGCTACCCTTTTGTCAGAGGCTCCGCAACTCCGGCGTGGGAGCAACATGTGATTCGTTGGTTGCTTGGAACCTGGTCCCGCTCCCCGTTTGCGGGGTACCGACTATCTCGTCTTCCCGGGGAGACCCGGGTCTGAGCTCCGTCTCGTATGCACATTTTGGCTTCTACCCTCCTACGGCCAGCTTCACGTTTCAGCGGCACAAAGGTCCTTTTTCACACGCTCCAACGGATCTTGCCTCTTCATTTAAATACTGAACCCCTTTCTCCACAGCTCTATCGTCCCCTTTCCTCCCTCCTCTCATCGACACGACCTTCTCCTCGTCAAAAAACAGCCAGGATGACGTCATCTCGCTACCAAACGCCTATGATAGTGCATAAGCACTATGCCCAGGCCTTCGACAATGAGGAGTACTCTGCACGTTAGTCCCCAGAGAACACCATTCGCGACATTATGTTGCTCACACTTCCCCCCAGTCATGGGAAAGGAGCTCGATTACTGGTCCCAGGCCGGCTTCGACATGGATCGCATTCAGATCAAGCGAAACGCTGCCCCTGCACTTCTCTACGAGGACGCAATCCGCAACGAGGGAGCCATCATCTCCTCCACTGGCGCGCTCATCAACTTCTCTGGCAAAAAGACTGGGCGCAGCCCTAAAGACAAGCGTATTGTCTACGAAGAGACATCCAGGGACGACATCTGGTGGGGTTCTGTGAACATCAAGCTCGATGAGCGTGCGTCTCCACCCATACTCGTTCAGTGTCATCTCCACCTAATCGATCTTCTTTCCAGACACTTTTGAGATCAATCGCGAACGTGCGATCGATTATCTCAACACCCGAGATAACGTCTATGTCTTCGACGGCTATGCAGGGGTACGTGTCGTTATCTCTCCAGGATCCATCCCCCATGACTCACCGAATCCATTCAGTGGGATCCCAAGTACCGAATCAAGGTTCGAGTAATCTGTGCCCGAGCTTACCACGCTCTCTTCATGGTACGCCTCCCATTATATCCAGCCGAGCTATTCCCGACCCCTTCCTAGCACAACATGCTTATCCGACCCACCGAAGAGCAACTTGCGGATTTCGGTGACCCCGACTTCATTATCTACAATGCTGGCCAGTTCCCTGCCAACCGATTCACCAAGGGCATGAGCTCAACGACCTCTGTCGAGATCAACTTCAAGCGTATGGAGATGGTTATACTTGGAACGGAGTACGCCGGAGAGATGAAGAAGGGAGTTTTCTCCGTTATGGTCAGTCTTCTATCTTCCTCCCTCCCTCATGGTAGGATTCTCATATCTATTCACAGCACTACCTCCAACCTATCAAGTTCGGACAGCTTTCCCTCCACTCTTCGGCTAACGTCGGCTAAAGAGAAGGGCGATGTCACCCTCTTCTTTGGTCTCTCGGGCACTGGCAAGACTACCCTCTCCGCTGACCCGAACCGCCTCTTGATCGGTGACGACGAGCACGTCTGGTCCGACAACGGTGTCTTCAACATCGAGGGTGGCTGCTATGCCAAGACCATCAACCTCTCCGCTGAGAAGGAACCCGAGATCTTCAATGCTATCCGCTTCGGTTCCATCCTCGAGAACGTCGTCTACAACCCCATCTCCCGCGTCGCCGACTACGACGATGTCAGCATCACAGAGAACACTCGCTGCGCCTACCCCATCGAGTTCATTCCCAACGCCCAGATTCCTTGTCTCGTCAACAGCCAGCCCACCAATATCATCATGCTGACATGCGACGCTTTCGGTGTTCTCCCTCCCATCGCCAAGCTCACCCCCGAGCAGGCTAGCTACCACTTCTTGGCTGGTTACACGTCCAAGACCCCTGGAACCGAGGATGGCGTCCTCGAGCCCATCCCCACCTTCTCCACCTGCTACTCCGCTCCCTTCATCGTCCTCCACCCCAGTCGCTATGCCGAGATGCTCGCTGAACGCATGGCCAAGCACAACGTATCCTGCTGGCTCATCAACACTGGTTGGACCGGTGGCAAGTACGGTGTCGGGAAGCGTTGCCCTCTCAAGTACACTCGCCGTATCGTGGATGCTGTGCACTCTGGGGAGCTCCTCAACGCCGAGTACGAGAACTTTGGCACGTTCAACCTCTCCATCCCCACCGCCATCGAGGGAATTCCNCGCGACTTGCTCAACCCGTCCCTTGCCTGGCCAGACAAGGANGCCTTCAACAAGGAGGTCAGGAAGCTCGCTGGCATGTTCGGCAAGGCGTTTGCTCTNTACGAGAACGAGGTCGAGGAGAAGGTCCGCCTTGCTGGTCCCCACCTCTAAANGGNTNCTTCTACACTNGAATAACGTTCTGATAGAGGGCNGTCTNGCTCATGGTTCATGATTTTTNCGTGCTNTTTNTTGCTTTCGTTTTGATCNATGCGGACGTTCGCCACTTTTATGTNNNAGTGGCTGTTGTAGGTTATTTAGCAGAATGCACAAGGATGTACAGTAGATGAATGCGCGGNAACACTTAGCTNGTTGATNNCGATTCTCTAGATCTCCTGCAGAAAGGCACATGAACCTCAACTAGCGGGCGCCATGGAATGGTTTGCTTGGACACCAGTAATTGGCGCGACGCGNCGCGCCTCGCTGATGGCGATCCCATCAGTGATTAGCGCTCGTCCCACCAACGTGTCCGATCCCCAGTTTCATATCAAAGCAGGANTGAACACGTATGTAGGCACGAGCGGGTTGGCGACTCTCTTCGANGCCCTACACTGACGTCGCAGTCGCAATATCACAAAGGTCGGCCGATGCTGAATGGTGATGGTNATCAAGGNANANCATCATACAACTTGAAGACGCCGTGCAGCCCAGNTGACAAGTGGAAGGACGTGATATGACTCGNTNGANGNGTAGAGANGTGTCCGTNAACGTGTCAAGTAGCATACTANNGTNGCCTATAGNANTNNAAAGNTCGCGAAAGACTGGCTGTTCAATTCATTCGACATCAGACGACNCATTCGAACGCCTTTTTCATTGANATATCGGTACCGATGGTACCCGGGCATCANNGGTCGCTCCATGGAGGCCCTACGTGCAGGCTACGTGTANAGGGCTTNAGNNGTTCATTCAGNTACAGCGGGGGTATATANTTTGCCAANTGCCTGGCGCNACCTATACATACCTNNACTTCATTCACAAGCCCCAGCCCACCNANTCTGTTNAACATGACAGATNCACNCCCTAGNNCNANGAGCNAGCGTCCCNTTCGACNNCCGCCTTTCGTGCCTCGGCGGAAGCCCCGCCGGTGTTCATGGCTCTTGCGGACGCTGCGGAGACCGACTAGGAAGCAGTCTGCGACGTTCCTNGGCGCCGCAACGNTTGCGTTTATGACACTGCTGGTGGTTATTATGATNGTCCCGGTAGCCGTGACGGGAGAGAAGGTTGGGGGATACGACAAGGAGATGGGCCCAGTTATTGGGATTGACTTGGGCACAACGTAAGCTGGCGGTCNCCGATCTCTTCCAAGCATTGGCGACGTTGACAATGTTCCTGTGAATAGGTATTCGTGTGTGGGAGTGTACAAGGGAGGACANGTCGAGATAATCGCGAANGACCAAGGGAATAGAATTACACCTTCATGGGTGAGCTTTGGCGATGAAGATCGGTTGTGAGTATCCCTTCCTGCTTTCCNCCCTGCTAGCCCTTTNTAACCACCTCAACAACAGGATCGGAGAATCCGCCAAAAACGCATTCCACTCCAACCCACGAAACACCGTTTTCGACGCCAAACGCCTCATTGGGCGTAAGCNGTCGGATCCGGAAGTGCAGAAGGATANGAAGCACTGGCCTTTCATCGTGAAGGAGAAGANCGGGAAGCCGGTGGTAAACGTGCAGTNTAAAGGGGAAGAAAAGACTTTTGTGAGTGCCATCCTTGAACGACATCTTTCGCGGACGAGACTGATGAACGTCGTGCAGACGCCCGAAGAAATCAGCGCCATGGTCCTGACACGGATGAAAGAGACGGCTGAGGCATACCTTGGCCGTAAAGTCACCCACGCCGTTGTCACTGTCCCCGCATGTAGGCGCCCTTCGCCGANATATATTCATTGAGCCAGTGTTGACTTCTTCCACNGATTTCAACGACGCACAGAGGCAAGCGACGAAAGACGCGGGCTCCATCGCTGGCCTTGAGATCGTCCGTGTCCTGAACGAGCCCACCGCGGCCGCCATCGCCTACGGCCTTGACCAGAAGGCTCCCGCTGAGAGTTGAACATGGATCTGTTCAAGCGGACAATGAAGCCTGTGGAGCAAGCGCTGAAGGATGCAGGTTTGAAGAGATCGGACATCGACGAGGTGAGCTGGCTACCGTGTCTTTAGCTTTTTGGATCGACTAACATACCTCCTAGATTGTCCTGGTTGGAGGGTCAACTCGTATTCCGAAGATTCAGCAGATGCTGAAGGAGCACTTCAACAAGGAACCTTCGCGCGGGGTCAACCCCGATGAAGCTGTCGCATATGGAGCCGCCATCCAAGCCGCTATCATTGGGAGAATGATGGACGACGAACTTGAAGGTGCCATGACGGCTCTGTGCAACGCCCAACGTCCAAGTGCTTTCCCAAATCACAGTCGGCTGTCGCCGAGAGCCTTTGTTCTCACACCCGTGTGCCATTGACAATTCCTGATCTTCTTCAGGTTATCGCGACCTTTTCCATCCAGAATATCGCGTTACAGTACACACCCCCTTCTTCAATTCAAAGGTGCTAGTACTGACCCATGCTTCCCTTTCGAAATGCCATTTCCAGTAGCACAGTCAGGCAGGCCATTCAGGCATCAAAGCCATGGTCCTTGACCGGCTCTTTGGAACATATCATGTACCTTCCCAAGATCTCTCTTTGGCCTGACTCCGATAGTTCGATCCAAGGAAAAGAGCCCCACACGGCGCTCCTCTCCTGACTTGAAGGAAACGACTTGTCATGACAAGCCTCGGCTTGAATCTCTCTGGCCATTCATGATGCTGACAGATCCTGTTTCCTACCCATTCCCTCCAACACGGCCAACAGAGTTCACATCTCCCATCTGCCATTGTCTCTAGTGTGAGAAAGCAGACCCCTGCAGGCTGCAGACCCCCCAGGTCGGTTCCTCAGGTGATCGGAAGTTCTGTGGTATCTGCGTGGGCGGGACGTCGGCACAATTCAGGACGGCTACATGGTAGGCATGGCACCCAAGAAGCACTTCTGTCGACGTCCTTGCCTTAAACCGGAACGACTTCTGCCAAAATGCGAAAATGTCGGAAAGGGGGCTTTCTGCTCAGCACCCCTTCTGCAGAGGAGTCTTCAAATAACACGAAGCTTTCCATTTAAAATCTACGGCCTGCTAATAATCCTAGTCTCAGCGGCAAACTACCTGTGGTGTTTATGACGAGGCACTCTTCTAAGGTCTAAAT